>CM019073.1:3138995-3248995 GCA_009667805.1 Leptobrachium leishanense | reverse complement strand
TAACGTATGAAATGATAGAAAATGTGAAGAACATGTTGAAGGAAGTGATTGACTCTTATCAGTACTTTTTGTCTCGGTAACAAATTGTGTTCTTTTTCCCTCTTTTTGCTTAAACTCGTACATGTAACATTTAATTATATAGCAGATAATACTCTATTCATTTAGTTTATTTTCACGTATAAATATTTATTTGAGAATATGCAAATTTTTATATATTAAGTTAATAAAACCCCGTGTTTCTCAACTGCCAATTTGTCTGTGTTGGCTACATTTAGAGATGTGCTGCGCTTTTAGGTGGAAAAGTAAGTGAATTATGAGTGTGTGAATAATTTGCCCTGAGAGCCCTGATTAGTAATAAGTGCTGTTTGGGAAGAAGTGCAGGTGCCTTGTCAATAGGATGCTCAACGCAGAATGGTTTCCAACATCGAAACCTGCTATTTCCATTTTTGTTTTTTTTTGGGGGATTTTTTTTTAAAGAAATGTTTTCATATGCTTTTTACTTTTCCAGCCATTACGAGCGTTTATGTGTTTGCTGTAAAGTTTAAAATAAACAGAAGATCGGAGCTGGCAGGACGTAAAGCGAGCGAATGGAAATTGTGCGATTTGGAATCATCTGTCAAATATTCCAAATGATTCGTCGTCAGCTTTATTTGCTGTTTGTACTCTCAGCCATGAAGGAATGTGTAAATGCGTGGGTACTCGTATATTGAATTAATGTGCGGAGAAATATACTAGGTTTTGTTGTACATTTTTGTTGGTTTTTTTTACGTAAATTTTTTCGCCACTATATTCCCATATTCAATTGCGAATCACTTTCTTTTTGTTATTATTTATTATATTACATTGTTATTTATTATTTATTTATTTTATCTTATATAAAGCCTCTTAAAATACATGCAATTGAATTAATGATTGCGCCTAACCCCTTCACTACCAAGTGATTTTCCTTAAACCTAGCGGTAAGACCCAGTGGATTTATGGAAAAATCGCCAAAGTGATAGTGATGCACCGAAATGAAACTTTTGGACGGAAAATTCAGGCTGAGCTTGGCCAAAAAAACGAGGCAGAAACTGAAAATCGGTCATCCGAACCCAGGCCTGGAAGGCCAGGCCGAGCCGGGGGCTCACCTGAGCCTGGCGGCTGGCCAAGCCAGGGGCTCAGCCAGCCTCCCGGCTCAGGCAAGTCCCCAGCTCGGCCTGGCCTTCAGAGCCCAGGTTCGGGTGACTGATTTTAAGGGGTGACACAGCCATTAGATGGAGATTGCGTTACCTACATTCACATATTTTGGCCCTGAGCTCCTCCAGCGGTCTCCATTGTGGTCCTCCTGTATCACTCAGGCCCACTTCTTCTTCCTCTCCATGCACGCACAGCGTGTGCCATCAGAGACGCCAGTCATGGGATGATGTCACAGAGACGGAAGCCATTGACCTTGCCTGCCGATGGCCGGACTGGTGACAACTTCACCGCTGGTTGGTGGCTACCCTCCAGGCTAGTGATTTAGAGCTCTCCTGAGCATCCAGGACCCTACGGCCAGTACGGGGCACCCTGATGGATTCAGCGCCTGACCTGCAATCTACAGGTAAGACTGGAGTGCTACTTAGTGTCCCCGTTTTAGCTGTAGGGAGCTGATAGGGCCCCAAGCGAGGTCTCACCAGCACTCTGTAAAATGGCATGAGTACTTCCATCTTTCTACAGCTAATACCTCTCCCTACACAACCAAGCATTCTGCCAGCATTTCCAAGCATTCTGCCAGCATTTCCTGCTGCTCTATTACATTGTCTACTTACCCATAGATCCTCTGCAATGATAACCCCTAAAACCCATCCCTCAGATGTTGAGGTATATATTCTATATTCAGCCCTCGGGTTGGGTAACAAAAATTCCCCATTAAAACTTTAATATTCAACCAGTGATTAATCAGGAATAAAAATATAATAAAGCAAAATCTGTAATATAAACTACCCGTAAACTCTGCAAATGCAACAAATCTCCGTGTTCATGTTTGTGAAACAGACTGTGTCTAAGCCCTCTGCGAGTGGCAAGCATTCCATCTGATTTGGCACCTCCTTGGAGCAATCAACACTAGAAAAAGGTACAAAAAGTAAGAAAATAACATATCGTCAACAAGAAAATAATTTGATTGCCCAACGCAAACATTCATCTTTACATTAAACAAACACAGTCAACATTTTTTTTGCTTTCTGTGATGAATGTCATCAGAGGCGACGAAATGACGAGGTCATCAATTAAAGAGAAATGAATAAGACGCAAGGAGAACCCCTGTCAGTGAAAGAGTTAAAGATCTGATAAAACCCTATTAGAATAATGATTTGGGACATGAACAAAAAAACTGCTTTAGTTAGATCCCGCAATACACCAATCCAGCTCCTATCGGAGACCTATAACAGGGTTATCCAAAGAGATTTGAAAAGTCACCGCACGTTCGGTGACTTTTCGTTCTCTTCAATTCGGTTCCTTTTGCCGATCCCATTTCGGCGACCCTGCGGCGTATTCAGCAAGCACCACAGGGTCCCCGAATTGCAGGGAAAAGCTGCCGTAAACCCACCGAAAACTAACCGCAAAACCCACCGAATGCATGCTGAAAAGCCACAAAAACATCTGGATAAACCCGTCGAAAAGCCCGAGCAGGAGCCGAATCACACAGAGCCGAAGCAGCTGAGACGCAGACGAGGGAGGTGAATAAATTAGCAAAACAGTTTGTATGATTATGTGAAATTGAAAGGCTGTTTGCAAAGAAACTACTGAGCGAAAATGTCTGCAATTTACACAGGAGGTCCAGGGAATGATAATAAAGAGGGCTGTTACAAAAAAAATAAGTAAACTGAAAAAAAAAAAAAAAAATCGGACTTTTTAAAAAAAAAAAAAAATCTGAAAAATGCTTAAAATATCCTAAAAAATCTATAAATAAAGAGACTCTTTACTGCAGAATTTTATAATGAACGGTTTATTAGATATTGAATTAAAACGGGAATATTTTTAACATTGAAGCCTATGGGATTCGCCTGAATAAACTTGCCGCATGAAACCACCGAATGGCAGGGCATTAGGGGAACCTTTCTCAGCTGGTTTGTGTTCTCTGAATAGCCGAAGCAGTGCATTTTCATGGGGATTTCACTGCCCTCGAACAGGGACCGAACAGGCACCGTATGTGCAGGCAATTCGCCAGGATTTGGCGTATTGCCTGCTCTCTGGATAGCCGAATGGTCAGGAAAGGTAACCGAACGCTGATTTTCAGCGTTCGGTTACCTTTCTCAAGCAATTCGGATCTCTTTGGATAACCCTGTAAGACGACGAACATAGAAAACCTGACTGTCTGCGAGAGAATTAGAACCAGAATATTAGAGCTGCTGCAAATGCCTCAAGATACACACAGGGAAAAGATAACTATGGTACAAAGGGGTGAAGGAAAACAGGCAGAGACACATTGGTGATGTGGATGGAGAGACAAATTTGGGAAGAAGACAGACACATTTTGGAGGAAGGGGCTGAGACACAATGCCATAATATGGATGGAGAAGAGACACATTGGGGTGAGAAGAATAGAACAGAATTATTTTTAGAAAGGGGAAGAGGTAAAGACACATTGGCGTGATGTGCATGGAGAAACACGTTTGGGAAGAAAGGAATAGAAAAGAGTAACTGATGAAGCGGCGGAGTCCGCGAAACGCGTTTTAGTGTATCACCCTTTTCATTGTTTTATTATACTTATTGTATTTTAGAGGAATAAACGTTTTTTAAAATTATTGGCAAACGTTTTTCCTACTTTTACACCACGGCCTATGGTACCTGCAATAACTTGCAACATCCTGGCTTGAGGAAACAGCCTTTTATTGAGGAGTCTATCCAACACAGAGGACTACAACATCTCCTGCTGTACAAGCAAGACTCCGGGACCTCCAGTGACCGTTTGGGGAAATCTGGCGTTCCCATATAAGTCGTCAGCCGCCTTTAGAATGAGACACCAGCCCATGTGAGTGGTTTTCTTCCCTTTTAATTTTTTATGTTTCCAGAGCATACTACCCTATGTCCTGTTTTATTCATTGTCTTTGAGGCATTGTGGGTCATTATTTTCCGGTAAAGACCGCTGCTACTCACAGAAGGAAGCGCTGGACTCTGCCCAATTTTTTATCCATATCTTGAAGAAAGGAATAGGACAGACACGTTTTGGAGGAAGGGGCAGAGACACAATGTCATAATGTAGATGGAGAGAAGAGACACGTTGGCGTGATGTGGACTAAAAAGAGATACATTGGGGTGAGGACAAATATGTTTTGAAGGAAAGGGGAAGGGGCAGAGACACATTTGTATGATGCGGATGGGAGAGACACATTTGGGAAGAAGGGAATAGGACAGACACATTTCGGAGGAAGAGGAAGGGGCAGAAACACAATGTCATAATGCGGATGGAGAAGAAACACATTGGCTTGAGGAGAATAGGGCAGAATTATTTTTTAGAAAGGGGAAGAGGCAGAGACACATTGGCATGATGCGCATGGAAAAACGCAGTGGGGCAAGAGGAATAGAGCAGATACATTTTGTAGGAAGGGAATGGGACAAGGAAACATTAACACCTTGTTTGCCTTTTTCGGTGCCAGTGGCGAGGGCCCTGACAGATGGGGATGAGGTCCATCAAAACGTCCTGCTCAAAGACTTCAAAGCCTCTGATTTGACACTTCTGTTTGCAAGATCAAAACTGTTTACCTCCCCTGCTATACTAAAGACAATTAAATAATTATGACAAGCATAAAACTACATGCCAGTCATTCATGAATGCCAGTCTCAGCATCCAGGGATCACAAGAACATTTTAGGAACCTGTCACATGCCACAAAGTATCGCTTATCTTTAATACATTCTATTAACGTTGCACAGCTGAGCGATTACTGGTTCTTCTTCAAGACATTTAAATACCAGACAAGTGAACGAGTGATCAATAAAGTGAGTCATCAAGCGCACACCTGAATCTTCATCCCGTAATGACCTCCCTGTGGTAAAATCTCTGTCCTGACCTCCCTGCCCGGGTTAAATGAAGGCAGCCGGGGTGAGGTTCCAGAGAGCATCCTTAAATGAAATCCCTTTTACATGATAGAAGGCAGCGCTCCGCTTGAATATTAGCACTTTGATAATCTTCTTCAGTTGATTGCATCGCTGGGTTATTACTGATTGATGATTTTGTTCTTTCTTTATGGCGAGAACTCAGCACGAACAACCTAATGCGTCTGAAAGTCTGCTTTGGAATAAATACGCTTTCTTGAAGACATGTATCCGTGTTTGATTGGAGCAGTGAAACGCATAGGACTCTATTCATAGTTAATGTTAGCGCCTTGACATGTAAGCGATATTGCCACGATAAGCGTATTTAATGCATGCCACCCATACTACATTCCTGACGCCTCCCCTATTAATGATCCATTAGCACATCGCTCTTTGCGCTAGCTTCTGCAAGCTTATTGTATTTCGCGCATCCTATACTTAGCATGGGCAGCGCAAACGTACATTAGTGTTACGATAAGTAAGGTGTTACAAAGTGCTAGCGCCAATTACCGTCAGGACGCGCAGGTTACAATTTTAGCACCTTCTAAAAGCTGGCGCTACATGATTCTGCATTTGCAAATCCTTTAACACCCCCTAACCCCCCCCCCATTAAATCCCATACTCACCTCTCATCCCGCAGTGAGAACAGTGGCCCGATCCGCCACTTCTGACCGCGGGTAGAGTGAGACTGGGCACAAATAGTTTTCAGTCTCCCCTCGCGATCACTTGGGGCTCGCATACCGGAAGCGCAAACTTCCATGGAGTCTTATGGACTCCAGGAGGTGATACTCTTGGTGGAGTGGAAGCGCTACTGCAAGTATCATTGTGGCTAGCATTGCATTCTGGGGCGACGTGTTCAGCTACCGCATGCCCGGAATACCGCAGTAACAAGGGGGCGCTAGAGGAAACCTACAGGCACAGATTTTCCCAGTTAGCGTCTCTATGTTAGCAATAGGATTGTAATAGTGTCCTTTATCTTATCTGTCTTCTTATTACTTACATTCAGCCCAATCATATTGGAAGCTCGTCCTGGCCACAATGAATAGTCGAACAATAATTGGGATTACCCGGGATTGTAGTCTATAAATCCCAACAGGTTGTTTCTGAGGTGCAACAGACAAGAAACCTTGCAGAGTTCATTGGGGTATTGGCACAATGTTTTTTTGTTCTTGTGCCAGTGTTTATGCTGACTGCTAGTGCTGTGTAGCTCCTCCTGAGAGTGATGTGAGTTAGAGAATGCAATATTCTCAGGGCCGGATTTATAACTAGGCAGAGTAGGCACGTGCCTACAGGCTCCTGCCACAATAGGGCACCTTGCTCTGTATTTTTTTTTTTACAATTTACAATCATTTGCACCACTGTATCTCTGGAGCCCTAAGGACTAGAGACACATATGAGGTATCATTGGAAAGGCCAGATTATGACCTTTCCAGTGATACCAACCATGGTCAGGTTAGGTTTATGTCAATATAAAATAACAAATAAAATTCTATTTTCTTCTATTTTTTTAACGCAGCACTATTATTCAGTTTACAATTATAAAGTGAACAGTGATGCTGCGCTAATGCACCTTCTCATTTCCCACACTGCCAGAAAGTATGGAGCTGGTGATGCAGCGCATTGTTTCATTGATGACCTAGACCGTGGCGCTGCAGTGAGCAGAGACAAGGGGACTTTGGAATCTGCATCTCTGAATTGTACACTGCACAAGGTTAAGTGAGGCGTCATTGGAAAGGTCAGAGTTTGGTCTTTACAATGATACCAAACATGACCATGTAATGTGCAAAAATTAAAAAATAAATGCAATTTTTTGTTTCTCTGGTATACGGCAGAGGCATTACATGTTTTTACATGTAAAACAAACAATGCCGTTGCAGTAACTCAACTAAGACAACATATGCCTCTTGGTTTTTTTTTCTGTTTTTTTTAATGTTGTTTTTTTTTTAAATTTAGTTTAACCCGAAACGAGAATTTTAAAAGTTATTTTGGCATGTTGGGGGGAGGGGGCGCTCTTTGTTTCTGTGCCTACAGGCTCCTGAGATGAAATCTGGCCCTGAACATTCTGTCTTAATGATATACGGTTTGGATTTACAGACGTAAATGCTCATTTAGATGTGCAAACCAGCTGACACATGAATGCCTGTCTGTAATAAATTGGTAGCTACATACATGTGATTGCATACAATGTGTACGCGGATATGACCTCGTCAATTCTCCCCTGGCGCTGCCTAATTCCTTGGGATCAGATAAACTTTTCAATCAGAGGATAGCCGCATCGATCAGACGAGTGCAATGGCGGGATGATAGAATGTATTTATGGCTGTTTTGTTGTTTATTTCTTTATACTCGGCCTTTCTCCTGCAGTGCCTGGATGATTGTTGCCCTGAAGTTGAATGTATCTTAAACTAGCAGCTTCCCATCCATTACCGGGAAAGTGAAGGAAGAACACCCTTCAAAAAAGCCAGCCATAATTCTCCGAGGAGAGGATTTTATATCTTGAGCACTGACTTTAATTTCCCAGTTGTTTTAGAAGTAATTCAATTGCTTTTTTGTATGAAGATGTATTTGCCAGCCACGAACCTGAACAATAGAGACCAATGTATCAAACGCTGAGCAAACCCGCTGACATGTGGCTCTTCTCCGCTGGGTCAGAATGGTTATTTGGCCATATGGTGTATAGGCTGAGGTTACATGAGTTTAAGATTCCCAATAAAGGATATATTATAGTATATATTTTTATATTTTGATACGAATCGTTTTGGTTCATACAAAATTCCTCCTGTTAAATGTATGTTTTTTTTTATAAATACTTATAAACCTATTGGATCCTTTATCTATTTTTCTTCCTAGCTTATATATATATATATTTATCTTTCTATCTTCTCTATATCTATTTATCTATCAATCTATTTTTCTTTCTATCTATCTATTTATCTTTCTATCTTTCTATCTATCTATCTATTATCTCTCTATTTTTCTATCTACTATCTATCTATCTCTATCAGAATCTATCTCTTGTGACATCCCCAATGGCATCCTAAGTGGACGTTCAGAGTTGATTCCTGGAGTTTTATCCAAGATCCCCTATGTCATCCACCATCACGATCCCTAATTCCTGTGTCTCCTCTCTCCACAGGTAGGACATTATCACCCATTATCCACAGACACCCACATCTCAACTGATCCCCTGCATACTTTTGCTGGTAGGACATTATCACCCATTATCCACAGACACCCACATCTCAACTGATCCCCTGCATACTTTTGCTGGTAGGACCCCCATCACCCAGTATTCGCAGGCACCCACATTGTAACGTTACCTTGGTATTTTTCTGTTTTTTTATTTATTTTTGTTTTTCTCCACCATTTGCTTTGCTAATTAGCATGTGAATCTCCTGCCCTATTGACACAAACCCCATCCAGCTTCAGGTGTTTACATTTTAACTGCCTGAATGCAATCAGTCTGCCCTATATAACAGCTAAGACTGGCTCCATTGAGCCTTGGCTCTTGTGACCTCCCCAAGTGGCATCCTAAGTGGACGTTCAGAGTTGATTCCTGGAGTTCAGTGGCATCCTAAGTGGACATTCAGAGTTGATTCCTGGAGTTCAGTGGCATCCTAAGTGGACAATCAGAGTTGATTCCTGGAGTTCAGTGGCATCCTAAGTGGACATTCAGAGTTGATTCCTGGAGTTCAGTGGCATCCTAAGTGGACAATCAGAGTTGATTCCTGGAGTTGCGGGGCTGGAGGAAGGAACTGCAAGGCCCACTTTTTACTCTGGGTAAACACACGTCTATATCATGCTTTCTCTCACGCTTTGTAAGGTGCTGGTTCCGGGGCGGTAGGTACGAGCCAATGTGCAATGAAGAAGTCTTGCAAAGTAGATATAGATATAGATATAGATATAGATATAGATATAGATATAGATATAATGATTTATTGCAAAGACACAATAAAGCAAAGGCAATAACAGATATAGAAGAGGTATGCAATAGATGGAGAATACTGAATAGGAGGGGAAAAGCTAAGGAATAGGGAAGAAGTGTATATATGTATACACAGGTTACAGGTCTAGAGAGAACTAAAGCAGAATATATACAGGTTACAGGGCGAGAGAACTAGAGCAGAATATATACAGGTTACAGGGCGAGAGAACTAGAGCAGAATATATACAGGTTACAGGGCGAGAGAACTAGAGCAGAATATATACAGGTTACAGGGCGAGAGAACTAGAGCAGAATATATACAGGTTACAGGGCGAGAGAACTAGAGCAGATATATACAGGTTACAGGGCGAGAGAACTAGAGCAGAATATATACAGGTTACAGGGCGAGAGAACTAGAGCAGAATATATACAGGTTACAGGGCGAGAGAACTAGAGAAGAATATATAGAGCAGAATATATACAGGTTACAGCCGAGAGAACTAGAGCAGAATATATACAGGTTACAGGGCGAGAGAACTAGAGCAGAATACAGGTTACAGGGCTAGAGAACTAGAGCAGAATACAGGTTACAGGGCTAGAGAACTAGAGCAGAATACAGGTTACAGGGCTAGAGAACTAGAGCAGAATACAGGTTACAGGGCTAGAGAACTAGAGCAGAATACAGGTTACAGGGCTAGAGCAGAATACAGGTTACAGGGCTAGAGCAGAATACAGGTTACAGGGCTAGAGCAGAATACAGGTTACAGGGCTAGAGCAGAATACAGGTTACAGGGCTAGAGCAGAATACAGGTTACAGGGCTAGAGCAGAATACAGGTTACAGGGCTAGAGCAGAATACAGGTTACAGGGCTAGAGCAGAATACAGGTTACAGGGCTAGAGCAGAATATACAGGTTACAGGGCTAGAGCAGATATACAGGTTACAGGGCTAGAGCAGAATATCCAGGTTACAGGGCTAGAGCAGAATATCCAGGTTACAGGGCTAGAGCAGAATATCCAGGTTACAGGGCTAGAGCAGAATATCCAGGTTACAGGGCTAGAGAGCAGAATATCCAGGTTACAGGGCTAGAGCAGAACATACAGGTTACAGGGCTAGAGCAGAACATACAGGTTACAGGGCTAGAGCAGAACATACAGGTTTAAAGGGAAACTACAGATCAAAACAAAGATACAATACAACAAGGTGTACTTAGGTTATATATATGTATATATATCCGAGTCCTTGGAGATATGGGCAAGTCCTTATAATCCAGGCAAGGAAAGCTTGGGAGGTCCAGGAGGATAACAAGTCCAGAGGTCTGTAGTAAGTAGGAGATCCAGGAGGTTTACAAATAATAAGTCCAGGAGAGATAACAGATAGCCTTGAGAAAATAGGATCCAGCAGAGTATGGGTCCTAGGAGGCCCAACAGGTAGCTCCTTGCAGCTTGGATATTTCCAAGACAATGTGGAATCGTTGGCTTCAGGTGTGGCCTAGTTTTATGCAGGAATAGTAGGTGATCTAGGCAACACCTGAACGATGCACAGGCAGAGGTGAGTAGTGGTACTGCTATATGAAAGTCCCACTACTATGAGCCAGCACTGGGTTTAGGCTTTTTATTACGCCGCCGGCGTTGATCCTTACACGCTTCTACTCTTTACTTCTACCTTTCTCCTTAAATGGAACTCCTGCCCCTCTACCACCGACCCCTACACTATCTGCATCTCTCCCTCCCTCATCTCGTCCCACATGACGGCCTCGCATGAGCTCCTCTGTTTCCTCAGAACATGGTCTCCCTCTAACTCTCGTGCTGCCAATCACTCCCACTCCCACAAATCCCATTCCCTCCTTCTCTTTCTCACCCTCCTGCTGTTACTCTATGCAGGTGACATATCCCCTAACCCTGGCCCCACAACACATCCAATACTTCCTCTCATCCTATCTCCATCGCACATAAATCACCTCCTGCAAGCCCAGCAACCTCATTCCCATAATCCCTCAGCGCCTGTCCTCTTTCTCCTGCGCCCTCTGGAACGCTCGCACTGTGTGCAACAAACTCACAGCAATCCATGACCTCTTCCTTTCAAACTCCTTCAACCTCCTAGCTTTAACTGAAACCTGGCTAACTCCCTCTGACACGGCCTTCGTTGCTGCTCTCTCACATGGCGGTCTACACTTGAGCCATACCCCCAGACCGGGTGAGAGAAATGGTGGCGGGTCGGACTCCTGCTCTCTCCCACCTGCACCTACCAGCATCTCCCTCCACCCCCATCCCTCTCCTTCTCCTCCTTCGAGACACACTGCATCCGCTGTTCTCTCCTCTGGCTCTCAGGGTGGCATTCATCTACCGCCCACCGGACCAACCTCCCAGTTTTTTGACCACTTTGCTACCTGGCTTTCTCACTTCCTGTCTTCTAATCTTCCATGCCTAATTCTCGGGGACTTCAACATTCCCATTGACGATCCTTCCGCCCCTGCTGCCTCCAAACTTCTTTCACTCACATCCTCCCTTGGACTCACACAATCCTCCCTCCTCCCTACCCACCGCGATGGTCACGCTATTGACCTTGTCTTTTCCAACCTCTGCTCCATTTCTGAGTTCAAATGTCGCCCTTTCCCCATCTCTGACCACCACCTTCTCTCTTTCAACCTATCTGGACTTCCTAAACACCCTGCTCCCCCACCCCGCACACACACTCACAGAAATCTACATGCTGTGGACCCCCATCAATTCTCCAACCTACTTCACCACCTCCCTCATACCTCATCCTTCACCTGCCCTGATGCTGCCACTAATCACTACAACACTACGCTTATCTCTGCTCTAGACACTCTTGCTCCTCTTCGACTCTGTAAGGCCCCACGTCGCCAGCTTCAGCCCTGGCACACCCTCCAGACTCGCTACCTGCAAAGATGCTCCTGCACCGCAGAGCGTGCCTGGAGGAAATCCCGCTCTGAAGCTGATTTTGTTCACTTCAAGTTTATTCTCCGGTCATACAACTCTGCCCTCCACTTGGCCAAACAATCCTTCTTCTCATCTCTTATATCTACGCTGTCCTCCAACCCTAAACGGCTCTGGTCCACCTTCAACACCCTCCTCTACCCACCTGCACCTCCCCCACAGCTGCCTTCAGCGCTCAAGACCTGGCAGACTACTTCCTCAGTAAAACTTTAACTATCAGAAGCAACATCCCAACACAAGATAGTTATCTGCCACCTCCACTCCCACAGGTCCCCTCTGCCACCCTCTGCCACTTCCTCCCAGCCACTGAGGAGGAAGTAAATTCCTTATTGTCCTCCTCACATCTCACCACGTGCCCGCTCGACCCCATTCCCTCACATCTAATTCCTCCCCTCTCCTCCTCCCTCACCCCTGCTCTCACACACATCTTCAACCTATCTCTCTCCACTGGCTCCTTTCCATCCGCCTTCAAACACGCGCTAGTTACCCCTTTACTAAAGAAACCATCCCTCGATCCCAACTCTCCATCCAACTACCGCCCTGTATCCCTGCTTCCCTTCACATCAAAGCTGTTAGAAAAACTAGTCTTCAACCGCCTCTCCCTCTTCCTGTCCTCCAATTCCCTACTTGACCCCCTGCAATCTGGCTTCCGTCCCCTACACTCAACTGAAACTGCCCTCACCAAAGTCACCAACGACCTCCTAACTGCTAAAAAACATGGCCACTATTCTATTCTCATCCTGCTTGACCTCTCGGCTGCTTTTGACACTGTTGACCACCCCCTCCTTCTACAGACCCTCAACTCTCTGGGTCTCGGTGACACTGCACTTGCTTGGGTTGACTCCTATTTATCCAACAGGTCCTTCTGTGTGTCCTTTGCTGGTAACTCCTCCTCCTCATTGCCTCTATCTGATGGTGTACCTCAAGGCTCTGTCCTTGGTCCTCTGCTCTTTTCCATCTACACCTCCTCCCTGGGCAAAATCATCAACAGCTTTGGCTTTAATTACCACCTCTACGCTGATGACACTCAGATCTACCTCTCTACCCCTGATCTCTCTCCCCTGTCCTTTCAAAAGTCAGTGACTGTTTATCTGGCATCTCCTCCTGGATGCCTCCCACCACCTAAAGATCAACATGTCAAAGACTGAATTCCTACTTATTCCTCCATCCAATGCCTCCCCACCTCCTGACTTCTCTATCACGGTGGAGGGTATCACCATCTCCCCATCAAACCAAGTTCGCTGCCTTGGAGTTACACTTGACTCTGCTCTTTCCTTCATCCCCCACATCAAGTCTCTTTCCTCCTCCTGCCGATACCAACTGCGTAATATTTCCAGAATTCTGCCATTTCTTACCGCTGTCACCACAAAACAACCCATACACGCCCTGGTAATCTCCTGACTCGACTATTGCAATAATCTCTTATCTGGCCTCCCTCTGTCCTGCCTCTCCCCCCTACAATCCATCCTGAACGCCTCCGCCAGGCTAATTCACCTCACCCGCCACTCTGTCTCTGCCGCTCCCCTCTGCGAGTCCCTTCACTGGCTCCCCATCATCCACTGCAGAATTAAGTTCAAAATCCTTATCCTTACCTACAAAACCCTCACTAACTCAGCGCCCCACTACCTGTCCTCACTAATCACCAAATACACCCCAGCCCGCTCCCTAAGGTCAAACAGTGACCTCTGCCTAGCTTCTCCCCACATCACCTCTTCCCATGATAGACTGCAGGATTTCTCACGCGCAGCCCCCACTCTCTGGAACGCTCTCCCTCGTACTGTCAGACATTCCCCTAACTTCTCTTCCTTCAAACGCTCCCTGAAAACATTCCTATTTAGGGAAGCCTACCACCCAACTCACTGACGCAACCATCAATCACTCTCACCTTACAGTCCTCTCCTCCTGTTTCCAACCCCAACCCTCCCAGATTGTGAGTTCCTACGGGAATAGGACCTCATCTCCTCCTGTACTGTTTATCAAATGTTGTTCAATGTATTGTAACCCTGTCTATACTGTGCTTATTGTACAGCGCTGCGGAATATGCTGGCGCTTTATAAATAAAGAATAATAATCTATCTGTATCTATCTATCTATATATCTATCTCTCTATCTATCTATCATCTCTCTATTTTTCTTTCTTTCTATCTATTTATCTCTATTCGTCTATTTATCGCTATTCGTCTATCTATCTATCTATCTATCTATTGTCTATCTATCTATCTATCTATCTGCATCTATCTATCTATTATCTCTCTATTTTTCTACTATCTATCATCTCTCTATTTTTCTTTCTTTCTTTCTATCTATCTCTATCAGAATCTATCTATCTATCTATCTATCTATCTATCTATTTTTCTTTCTATCTATCTATTTATCTCTATTCGTCTACCTATCTATTTATCTATCTCTCTATCTATCTATCTACCTACCTATCTCTCTATCTACTATCTATCTATCTATCATCTCTCTATTTTTCTTTCTATCTATCTATTATCTCTCTATTTTTCTATCTATCATCTCTCTATTTATCTCTATTCGTCTATCTATCTATTATATCTCTATTTTTCTATCTACTATCTATAATCTCTCTATTTTTCTTTCTTTCTATCTATCTATTTATCTCTATTTATCTATCTATCTATCCATCTATCTATCTATCTATCCATCTCTCTATTTTTCTATCTATCTATCTATTTATCTATCGTCCTGTCTATCTATCTATGTTCCTATCTACTATATATCTATCATCTACCTATCGTTATTTATTTTCTTCCTATCTATGTATCTATCTTTCTTCCTATCTACAATCTATCTATCTGTCCATCTCTCTATTTTTCTATCTATCAATCTGTCTTTCTTCCTATCTATTATCTATATATTTATCTATCTTTCATTGTTTCTTCCAATATATTATCTATCTACCTTTCTTCCATCTATAATATATTCTTTCTTTTCTTTCTTTCTTTTCTCCATTTATCCATCCATATTTTCCTATCGATCTATCTATCTATCCATGTATCTTTCTTCTATCTTTCTATCATCTTGCTATACATTAATATTTTTTCCTATCTTTCTATCTATGGCATCTTTCTGTCTGTCCACCTACCTATCAATGTATCTATGCTTATATCCTATGATTTAATTTCAAAGCTCATCTAGTGCTTATAAGAACCTCGTATAAATAAACAAATCTGTTAAGGGAATAGGAATAAGCAAATTGGTTATGAAACAATATGTGCATTTACCTTTTATAGAGGCGGCGAATGAGCCTGGATTCCTAAATAAAATAAGTAAAATGACTAATGTGGCTCAGCACTCCACCTTGTGTTTGTAAAATCACTTGGTTTGGTGTAAACGACAGCAGCCACACTGTGGCCATACACAGTTCTTTTCCAAGCTTCTTCTGGAATAAGTGAATGGCATTGAAGATGATGGAGCTTGACTTGAGTTAAGTATCTATGAGTAATTTGAGTCATAAAGTGGCTGCTTAATCTTTTTATTGTTCCAACAGATCGAATAAAATAGATCCTGAATCATTCCTCAAGCCCTTCACTAGCATTATCGAGTTTACTTGATCTTCAAAAGTTCCTGCAGGAGCCCAGCATTGAGTATACTCGATCTGGTCTTATTCTGAAGCCTTCAAAGGAGTTTCATTTATTGCAAATTAAATTCTTTTGCATATGGGATCCAGAACATGGTCGCAAAGGCATACTGGACATTGTAGCCAATGCGTTGCAGCTAACGCAACTGACCTCAGTGTCCAGGTAAATTCTCAGGCTGCTGACTCCTGGACAGACTGCTGAGAGCAGGGCAGGGAGCAGTAACACGTCTAAGAAATGCTGTGATTTTCTTTTGTTTGTTAGAATATGTTACCTGGATAGTCAGGATCGCTGTATGTTTAGTAAGTGCTCTAATTGAGCTAGGATTTTGTTTGTAGTTTTTGTTTAATCACCTGCTCATTGCGATTCAAAGCCAAGTGGGGCGTTTGTTTATGTTGGAATAAAAAGAGCTCTCATTTCCACAACTTCGAGTCTGCGGCTGTTTATACACTAGAGCAGTGGTTCCCAACCGCAGTCCTCAAGTACCCCTAACAGGTCAGGATTTCCAGATATCTGAAACACAGCACAGGTGATATGATTTGCTGCTCAGTGATTGCAGGATTCAGTCTGCTTTTCCCCAAGGTAATCCTTAAAATCTGGCCTTTTAGGGGGGCCTGAGGACAGCAGTTGGGAACATCTGCGCTAGAGCACTGCGTTGTTTGGTTGGAACCAAGCAACTCGAGTGGTTGCTGTATCACAACGGCTACATAGATATTTACAGATTCAGTGATGTAAAGTGATTTTCTATAAAGCCAACAGGTCCTGCAAAGGGGTTTCATGGAAATTACTTGGAATGGAGGGGATAATTACTGAAGATGAATGTCCACTTTCCTCCCTGTAGGACCCGACCAATGGTATCTAGCGCTTCTATAATGCCGAAAAATCTATGCTTTCTGGGTTTCTAATTTATAAGGCACTGAAAGTTTGGACAACGGCTTAGTCAAATGGCCGGGCAGAGTCAGTCGACTCTGTAATGGTAGAGAAGCGCCATGTTTATTTTTTCATTACTTTTGGATGTAATTACTTTTTTGATACACAGTAGGCAGATCACATCAAACGATTCGTATTGAGTGATTTGACACCGTAATTAAAATAATTTCATAATGGCAGGGAAGTCGACACGGCGTATATTGATTTTAATAAAGTACCTGACAATATTCACGGAGTATGACGACGCGTAAACTAGATGTGTCGGACATAGACTTCAATATGACCGTGTGTATAGGAAGGCGGCCAAAAGGTAGGGGATGCAGCATCATAAATAATGATGTTCTTCTAGAGGAGTAATATCATCTCGACCCGAGAGAGATCAATCGTCAGGCGTAATATATTTATTTTCAAATAGCCAAAGGAAGTCAGGGAAAAACTGTGTTGTCCTGCTGATGAAACATACATGTGTGAATGGGTTGACCACCAAGGACCAGTAGGCCAGTGTAGCAGCAGACATTTTTTTTTTTAGGAAGCTTTGTAGAACTTTGGAAAATGGTTCATTTTATTTTTATTAAATTAAAAAAATAGATATAATTTTGGACAAATGGACTTCATTGAGTCTTATCGGCCATAAATCTCGGATACATTAACCCATGAATTATTTCAACTATTTATTGTAGGACAGCGACATGAAGAAGCCAAGGATTTTGGTTTCTCCAAGATGAGACAATCTGAAAATGTCATGCGTGCTTCTGTATAACTCATTAAGGAGCTTTTATTCTGGAAGTACTGTCCGGGTCAAGTGACCGTGACATCAAAAAGACGTATTATTTGAGTGAAAATGCATTTTGGAATGGTTCATAGTCATACTAACAGAAATTACCAGGTCAGGCTTCAACACCATAATTTGTATCCACAGAAGAGGAGAATGAAAGGGGAAGACAGAATAGAAACCTTTAAATTCATTAAAAGATTAAATAAAAAAGTTCAGAATGGAGTGTGGGGGGGGGGCTTCTATACAAATGAGAAGCATTATTTAAAAAACCGAGGCTGGAAGGCCGAGCGGTATTTGTGCGAATAATTTACAGAGAGAATAATGCGTACCTTGAACAGCTTTTCAGTGGACGAATGAGCGTGTCGGCCGTCCTAATGAACTACAGTGAAGCAAAAACAGTAAAAAAAAAAAAGTTTATGAAAAAAGACAAAAATTAAAAAAGAGAGTAAAAATCTGAGATTTTGTCCCTGTGGCTTATCAATAAAGAGATACGCTATTAAAATAGAGTTAGATTTTTTTTTACTTTTAAATAATAATTATTATTAAATTATTATTAATTAAATTATTGTTATTATTGTTATTATTATTAATAAATATTTTTTTATAAAGATTTTTGATATTTTTGGTAAATTTATTCACCTTTTCCCCCCCCCTCACTGAGCACAGCTCCTCCTCTTGAGTCCCTGAAGCTTTTCTGTGCAATTTGCAACTTGCGTAGTGTAAAATCTGCGAATTGCACAGCACTACGGGACTTGTGCGCTTTACATCCTCAAGTTCTGTAGCATCTGCGCAGTGATGGATCGGAGACGTTCGGTGACTTTTCGTTCTCTTCAATTCGGTGCGATTTGGCAATCCCATTTCAGCGACCCTACGGTGTATTCAGCAAGCACCACAGGGCCATCGTAGTGCAGGGAAAAGCCGCCGCAAACCCGCCGAACACTCACCGCAAAACCCGTTGAATGCACACTGAAACCCGCAAAAACATCTGGCTTAACCCCGACCGAACACGCCGGAGAAACCCGAGCAGCCACCGATCACAGCGCAGAGCAGCCGCCGGAAAAAGCTGACACCGCAGACGAATGGAGTGAAAGAAAAAACAGTACGCTTGAAGGTTTGAAAAGTGAAACGCTGTTTGCAAAGAAACTACTAAGCGAAAATGTCTGGAATTTACATATAAGATCCAATGAATGATAATAAAAAGGGCTGTTACAGAAAAAAGAAAAAAACGATTAAAAAAAAAAAAGCGAAATTTTAGTTCTGCAAAAAATACCCGAAAAATGCCTAAAATATCCTAAAAAAATCTATAAATAAAGAGACTCTTTACTGCAGAATATTATAATAAACAGTTTATTAGATATTTAATTAAAACGGGAATATTTTTACATTGAAGCCTTTGGAATTCGCCTGAACAAATCTGCCGCATGAAACACCGAACAGCAGGGCATTTCGGCAACTTTGCACTGCTGGTTTGTGTTCTCTGAATAGATGAAACATTGCTTCTCTATGGGGATTCACTGCCCTCGAACAGGCACCGAACAGGCACCGTATGTGCATTCAATTCGCCAACATTTGGCGAACTGCCTACTCTCTGGATAGCCGAATGGCCAGGAAAGGTAACCGAACGCTGATTTTCACTGTTCGGATACCTTTCGCCAGCAATTCGGAGCGCTTTGAATAACCCTGAATGTATCTGTTGAGAATTATTTTAGCGTTTTCACTTTCCCTTGTCATTTCTTCCTGGTCCCTAGTTTTGGTAAATAACCGTTGAAGAGTGTTTATTACTGATGTGAATAATTACCCACTTCCATATAACATTTATTTCAGAGCAACAGAGACCACGGCGAGGTCTTCTACAAGTCACGACATACTAAAACTCCGAGTGTATTAAAACAGACAATTAACATTCATTTGGTAAAGCGGAGGAGCTCGGCGTAACATAAAATGTAACTGCATAAAATAACGCCAAAAAAAGTGTTAAATAAAATCTCACAAAAGGCATATTACGACATTTGTATGCCTATCAAGTGACATTTAAAAGATTATTTTCAATCTGTGCAGATGGTAGCGGCATTACCGAGAGTATCACAAGCATAAGTCAACGTTTAGCAATAAAATGTACATTATAAAAAGAGCTCAAGCATGTTTTGTGTCCAAGGAAAAGATGGTATTTGACTGCCCTATCGTTATTATACCCAGAGCCAACAAAGGAAGAGGAAAGCCAGATATTCAAAGCGTTGCAGGAGCAGGATTTTTAATTTTAAGGTAAGAAATGGTTTCCAGCTCTAAATATTTATAATAACGATAGGAAAATGTTTACAGTGTTAGAGGAGGCGTTTAATGGGGCCAATAAATATGTGAAAGAATGTCTATACCGTATATGGTTAAGAAGAGTAGACATGTGCGATTTGGTCCAGATGTGAGCGGAAATGGTCCTAAATATTGGCAATAAGGAGTCTTTTTCCGGATAAAAAAATTCAAATCAATCCAAATTTTTCCGATTATAATCAGCCACATCCAAATGTAATTGGAAAAATTAAGATTTAGTTGGAATAGAAAATAAAAGGGAAAAAAGGTAACCATAACCATAGCCTTAACCTAAACCTATACCCAACCCTAGTACTAATCATATGGCACATAGAAACCGTAAACCTAACCCTAGCTCTAACCTAACCTTAGCACTAACCCTAACATTAAACCTAGTCCTAACCCTAGCCTAACTCTAACCTAATTTAGCCTTAACCTAACCCTAGCCTAACTCTAACCTAACTTAGCCTTAACCTAACCCTAGCCCTATCCCTAGCACTAACCTAACTCTACACCTAACCCTAACACTAACCTAACTCTACACCTAACCCTAGTACTAATCATATGGCACCCATACACTGTAACCTTAACTCTAAACCTAACCCAAACACTAATCATTTGACACACAGAAACTGTAAGCCTAACCCTGGCCCTAACCTTTAACCTAATCTTAGCTCAAACCATAGCATTAAACCTAGCCTAACCCTAACCTAACTTACAGGGTTATCCAAAGAGATCCGAATGGCTGGAGAAAGGTAACCGAACAGTGAAATTCAGCGCTCGGTTACCTTTCCTGGCCATTCGGCTATCCAGAGAGCAGGCAATTCACCAAATCCTGGTGAATTGCCTGCACATTCGGTGCCTGTTCGGTGCCTGTTCGAGGGCAGTGAAATCCCCATAGAGAAGCAATGCTTCGTCTATTCAGAGAACACAAACCAGCAGTGAAAGGTTCCCCTAATGCCCTGCTGTTCGGTGGTTTAATTCGGCAAATTTATTCAGGAGAATCCCATAGGCTTCAATGTTAAAAATATTCCCGTTTTAATTCAATATCTAATAAACCGTTCATTATAAAATTCTGCAGCAAAAAGTCTCTTTATTTATAGATTTTTTAGGATACTTTAAGCATTTTTCTGTTTTGTTTTTTTTTTTTTTAAAAGTCCGATTTTTTTTTTGGATTTGTTTTCAGTTTACTTATTTTTTTTGTAACAGCCCTCTTTATTATCATTCCTGGACCTCCTGTGAAAATTTCAGACATTTTCGCTCAGTAGTTTCTTTGCAAACAGCGTTTCTTTTTCCCAGATTCATACAAATGGTTTTTCTAATTTATTCACTGCCTCCTCTACATCACAGCTGCTTCGGCTCTGTGTGATTCGGCTCCTGTTCGGCTCCTGTTCGGCTTTTTCGAAGGTTAATCCAGATGTTTTTGCTTGTTTTCAGCGTGCATTCGGTTAGTTTTCGTCAGGTTTTCGGCAGCTTTTCCCTGCAATTCGGGGACCCTGTGGTGTTTGCTGAATACGCCGCAGGGTCACCGAAATGCAATCGGCAAAAGGAACCGAATTGAAGAGAACGAAATGTCACCGAACGTGCGGTGACTTTTCGAATCTCTTTGGATAACCCTGTATGTTTCTTGGATTCAACGTAAAATATGAGCTCACCGGTTATGAAGGTTGGCACTCAAGGTTGACTCCATCGTCTCATCTTCGACATAAAACGTCACAGCTCAAATAAAAACCATTGGACTTAAACACAACCTCTAGAAATCTCCAGACGCACTTATTGGTGATAACCTGAAACACACTTCCCATTAGTAACAGGCCACTGTGTCTTATTGATTATTAAGTGTGTGCTCTTTGGGTGTTACTAATCACCAATAACCAGCCAGGCTTTACCGATGAGCACAAACACTTAATCAATATTCAAATGGATCCCGTCGATAACTTAACTGTATCACATGTCAGTTATGGTCTGTTTTGTCTCATCGATCAGTGATTTGATCTACACGATGGACGCCGAACCAGATTGGTCACATTTAAGCGTTCCCTAATTTTAATGATCAGCACTGCTCTTGATTTCAAACGCGTGGTGGTCAGAATCGCACATTATTTTTTACATTGTTATTAATTATAATAATGATTTTTTTTCTAGCATGTGATACATCGGTGCAACGCTAGTGGTTTTAGTCCGTTGGGTTTGTACGAAGGTGTCTTAGTATTAGTTGACACAGAGGAGCTTTTATTGTTGCCTCAGTTTTAATGTATCTGGACGGGCTTCCATCTTTACCATTTGTGTTGCCGATTCTTCAGGGATGCAGAACAAAACAACACATGTGATCTTGCATTTTCTTTGCAGACACTTGTTTGATGTGTCCTCATTGATCCGCGCTGTCAGTCAGTGGAACTCTGACTTATATGTCTCTTCCTTTATTAATTTATTACATGGATCTTCATGTCTTCTCATCCTTTCATGTGTCGGGGTCGTGTGAGTTCTTTACATGTGTGTGCCACGTGAATACTGTTTGTGATAAGAATTTCATGTGTGTATGTGTGCTTTGACTTTTTTTCCAGTGTTGAATGAAATAGTATCAGCATGCGTGCATTGTATATGTATGATGTGATACCTTTATGTATGTATTTTCTTCTTTTTTCACATGAAAATAGTGACTGGGAAAACACACATTTATTATTTTCCCCAACCTGTTATTATGTGGTTATAACAAACATTATTACCGAAAATAAACACAAGAAAATTAATAATTACACATTTACAGGGTTATTCAAAGAGATTTGAAAAGTCATCGCACGTTCGGTGACTTTTCGTCCTCTTCAATTCGGTTCCTTTTGCCGATCCCATTTCGGTGACCCCGCGGTGTATTCAGCAAACACCACAGGGTCCCCGAATTGCAGGGAAAGGCTGCCGCAAACCTGACGAAAACGAACAGTAAAACCCGGCGAATGCACGCCGAAAACCCACAAAAACATCTGGATTAACCTGCCGAAAACCACGGAAAAACTCGAGCAGGAGCCGATCAAACGCAGCGAAGCTGCCGGAAAAAGCCAAGAAAGCCGAGACCGTAGACAGAGTGAAGTGAATAAATTAGGAAAACAGTTTGTATGAATGTTTGAAAAGTGAAACACTGTTTGCAAAGAAACTACTGAGCGAAAATGTCTGAAATTTGCTTATGAGGTCCAGGGAATGATAATAAAGAGGGCTGTTACAGAAAGAATAAGTAAACTTAAAAAAAAAAAAAAAATCGGACTTTTAAAAAAAAAAAAAAATTAAGAAAAATGCTTAAAATATCCTAAAAAATCTATAAATAAAAGAGATTCTTTACTGCAGAATTTTATAATAAACGGTTTATTAGATATTGAATTAAAACAGGAAGATTTTTAACATTGAAGCCTATGGGATTCTCCTGAATAAACCTGCCGAATTAAACCACCGAATGACAGGGCATTAGGGGAACCTTTCACTGCTGGTTTGTGTTCTCTGAATAGACGAAGCATTGCTTTTTCATGGGGATTTCACTGCCCTCGAACAGGCACCGAACAGGCACCGTATGTGCAGGCAATTCGCTAGGATTTGGTAAATTGCCTGCTCTCTGGATAGCCGAATGGCCAGGAAAGGTAACCGAACGCTGATTTTCAGCGTTCAGTTACCTTTCTCAAGCAATTCGGATCTCTTTGAATAACTCTGATAATGGCAATTTTGGTTATGTTTATTGTCAGGTTTTTTTATAATATGTCTTCCATTCAGATTAAGAAAACAATGCATATATTTGCATATATTTGTATATGTGTGATATTGTTTCTGGCGTCTGTATGTATAAAAGCCTGAAAATAAAAAATAAAAAAAAGAACTTATAGAAAGGTAAAAAAAAAAGAAAGAAAAATCCCCGGCTGTAATGAAGCCTAAAAATCAAGAAAAAAAAAACATTAAATAGATAGGAGCAAAAAGAAAACATAAAAAGAAAATACTGTAATAATAAAAAAAATAATAAATATCAATTATTATTTAAATAATAATAATAAATGTCATTTTTGGTTTGGTTTATTGTCATTTTTTTACTATACATATAAGAATAAAAATTCTTCATCAAGTTTTATGGTAAGTCTAATAAAATCTGAATAAAAGAAATGGCAATGATGAGAGAGAAGATATGTATGAACAAAAAAATTTGTAAAAAAAAAAGGTAAGAAATAAGTAAAAATAATTTTAAAAAAAATAAACAAGTGCCCAGAAAAAAAATCGCTGAATGACGAACTGGTATTTTAAGTTTATAATAGGCTTGTGCACCGATTTTTTTTTCGGTTCGATTCGATTTTTCGGATTTTTAAACTTTTCCATTCGGCTCGTTTCGACCGATTTCTGTTTCGATTCGGTTCGGCTCGACTCGTTTTTCGCGTACATTTTTTTTTTCGGAATTTAGACCATTTTTCGTATTTTCGTGTCACTTAGCTCGTTTTTTGTATCGATGTTTCGTATTTTCGAAAATTTTCGTTTTCCCGGAACGTCTGTTCTCCTCGTTTCAAAGCAATAAATTTAGATTTGACACATTTCAAGTCCATTCGAAAATTCCGAAAATATTTCGTTTCGGCTCGGAAAACTTTTCGGATCTGCCATTTTCGGATCTAAAAAGTTTCGGAAAATCGGCCGCATCCGAAAACACGAATCGGGAAATTTCGTGAAAATTCCGAAATTCCGAAACCCGAAACGCACATCCCTAGTTTATAATGGACCCAAAAATTTTCTTTGATTTTGGATACTTGTGCTTGTACAACCTCGGGCCATTTTCTAATGGAAAATTAAATACGTTGTGAGTCACTTGAAAATAGTGCCTAGAATACACAAAAAAAGTGACTTTCAAGTAAAAAGGGCAAGATGCCTGTTTTTCACCAACCTGTTATTATGTGGTTATAATAACAAACAATATTACCAAAATTAAATACAAGAAGACAAGTAATTATACATTAAACAGCATTTTTTGTTTTGTTTATCGTCAATTTTTACTAACAGGGTAATTCAAAGAGAATCGAAAAGTCACCGCACGTTTTGTGACTTTGTTCTCTTCAATTCGGTTCCTTTTGCCGATCCTATCTTGGGGACCCTGCGGTGCATTCAGCAAACACCACAGGGTCTCCGAATTGCAGGGAAAAGCTGCCGCAAACCAAACGAAAACTCACCGCAAAACCCGGCGAATGCACGCCGAAAACCCCCAAAAACATCTGGATTAACACGCTGGAGAAACCCGAGCAGGAGCCGATCACAGGCAGCGAAGCCGCCAGAAAGAGCCGACACCGCAGACGAGTGGAGTGAATAAATTAGGAAAACAGTTTGCTTGAATGCTTGAAAAGTGAAACGCTGTTTGCAAAGAAACTACTGAGCGAAAATGTCTGAAATTTACATATGATCCAATGAATGATAATAAAAAGGGCTGTTACAGAAAAAAGAAAAAACGATTTTAAAAACAAATCCAGAAAAATGCTTAAAATAGCCTAAAAAATCTTTAAATAAAGAGACTCTTTACTGCAGAATTTTATAATGAACGGTTTATTAGATATTGAATTAAAACCGGAATATTTTTAACATTGAAGCCTATGGGATTCGCCTGAATAAACCTGCCGAATTAAACCACCGAATGGGAGGGCATTTCGGGAAACTTTCACTGCTGGTTTGTGTTCTCTGAATAGACGAAGCAGTGCTTTTTTATGGGGATTCACTGCCCTCGAACAGGCACCGAACAGGCACCGTATGTGCAGGCAATTCGCCAGGATTTGGCGAATTGTCTGCTCTCTGGATAGCCGAATGGCCAAGAAAGGTAACCGAACGCTGATTTTCAGCGTTCGGTTACCTTTCTCCAGCCATTCGGATCTCGTTGAATTACCCTGTATATGTATTCTATTATGAGTAAGAAAAAATATTATCACGCGGGAATAATGGGAAGCATAAAAATTAAGAAAAAACTAAAATGATAGGAGAAAAGGTATGAAAGAAAAGTAAATAAAAAGAAGAAAATAAGTAAAAAAATAAAATAAATGAATAAGTAAAAACAAAAAGAAAAGCAATAATCAAATATAATTAAATATTATTTCTAATAAATATTTACTATTGTACAGTATATAATACATAATTAATATTAATTAAAAAATATGTGCCCATAATAGGACTGGTGAGCGAAGAATCTGTGTTTTGAGTTTATAATGGGCCCAAAAAGTTTCTTTTGGCATCCATGTCTCTTGTAACATACTTGAAGGATTCTACGCATTGTGATTCAGTCTATGTGCAGATGTGAAGGGTTCCCCTCATCTCGAAGACACGTCTTTCGCTCCTCGGAGCTCAGGCAGACATCTCGCACCTGCGGTGATTTGGGATACTTGTGTTTGAACACCCTCGGGCCTCCCAAGTGGCGTGGGATACGTGCTTCAATGAAGACGACGAGATGCGTTCGCCATTTCTAATGCCAATTTCCCTTCAAGATGCTCGGAGAGTAATTGATGGGATCTGCATCGGCTGACGCGGAAAAAAAAAGAAAAGAAAAGAGAGAAGACGCTGAGTTTAGAAATCGATGTGTTTGTCTGCAGGATGCGGAGCTCCCTAGGTGAGTTCTGTAGACGGCTGGATCAGCGGTGGGGTTTAGTGCACAATAAACAGCATGTTACACAAACAAACTGTAAACACTCGTGTGGAGAGGGAGTCGAAAGTTCAAGGAACGTAAGCAGAACAAGAGACTGATTATCATGAAGAAGGAGGCAGATGGTGACACGGAGCAACAAGGCACCTGGATCAGATGACAAGGCAAAGTGATACCTTCTTACTGGGGAATATGAAGCATTTACAGATATGTTGGATGTCAACGGGTTCCACAGAAGACGTGATGGTGGAGTGGGGGTTCGAATTGTTAAGCTATCTGCTACTTCATGTAACTTGTGTTACCATAAAACACTGTCTCAATCAATTACTGCCTTCATAAAAAGGAGGGAAAAGTCTGATCCAAACACTAGCTGCGCCGGAGATGGGGTCGCAGAAATGTGTTTCCGTTATAACCGGGAGGATTCGACTGTCCCTATTTATTCATTTGAGATCATGGGAATACATTGTGACAGCTACATAAATTCAGCAAATACATTAGGAATCCAGTAAACAGCATATTCATTTCATCCGCCAAATAATCAGATTATCCTATCAAGTGGGAGCAGCATGATTAGAATTTCATTGCCAGGCAGTAAAGTTTATGGAAAGGTATAAAAACGACTTTATGAATGTCATAAACCATAAGGCTCTGGTGTAGCTTCGTCTCCGGTGGATTCAGGTCACTGTGTGCAGGCCTATAAATGACTGAGGAAGGGATGGAGCTCCTAGTCAATGATTCGTCCTACTGTGGGGCCTCAGAGAGTCGGTGGGATGTCAAGTCATTTTCTCTCTCTCATTGATGTCTCCCATAGCATGGTCATACATGGAATGAAAAGAGCATTGAGTCTGTGGTTATCCCTATAGGTTGGCACAATGCGATGGAATTGTTTGGACATGCCGTCAATCCTCATCATTGGAGGGCTTCAAAGTGAAAGCTGACCTACTAGACTTGGCATCTACCCTTTCAATGGTGCCCTTAGTTAGATATGGCATCAGGATTTACTTTGATTGGGTGTCACATAAGGTGGAATCATTTGCACCATTTGGCTTTAGTCCTCATCGTTTTGGGGTATCACAATTTATATCACGTTCTCAAGCCACAAGAAGGCATTGCAATGTGGTGGTGTAGGCTTTAAGTTTTTATCCTTGACTTGAGTGGATGTTTTGTTGAAGTGGAATGAGTTGTAGATTAATAACTTAATACATTGGGCTGGGCAATATCCTTGATTCAGCCCGATTGAATCGAAGTTGAGGTCGATCACAATTACACTCTTGCGAAAATCGAGAACTCTGGATTTGTTAATTGACAGATGCTCCATCCGAGCTTCCAGAGAGCAGAGCGCCTGATAAACCTGTTGCCTCTGCTCAGCTGATGCTTGGATGGAGTCCTCGATTTTTGCATGAGTAAAATCGTTGTCGACCTTGATTAAATCAGGCTAAATCCTAATTCCTAGATATTTTTCTTGGTTATGAAGAAGGTCCAATGGTCCAGACTATTGGTATGCACAAAGTGAAACCATGTAAACATGTGAATACATAAATGTATATCAAAAACACAAAGGAAGCAACCTGTGTGATCCAATATACACTATATTGCCAAAAGTATTCGCTCACCTGTCTTGACTCGCATATGAATTTAAGGGACATCCCATTCCTAATCCATAGGGTTCAATATGACGTTGCTCCACCCTTTACAGCTATAACAGCTTAAACTCTTCTGGGAAGGCTGTCCACAAGGTTTAGGAGTGTGTTTATGGGAATTGTTGACCATTCTTACAGAAGTGATGTCACACACTGATGTTGGACGAGAAGGCCTGGCTCTGAGTCTCCACTTTAATTCATCCCAAAGGTGTTCTATCAGGTTGAGGTCAGGACTCTGTGCAGGCCAGTCAAGTTCATCCACACCAGACTCTGTCATCCATGTCTTTATGGACCTTGCTTTGTGCACTGGTGCACAGTCATGTTGGAAGAGGAAGGGGCCAGCTCCAAACTGTTCCCACAAAGTTGGGAGCATGGAATTCTATCTCCAAAATGTCTTGGTATGCTGAAGCATTCAGAGTTACTTTCACTGGGACTAAGGGGCCAAACCCAGCTCCTGAAAAACAACCCCACACCATAATCCCCCTCCATCAAACTTTACACTTGGCACAATGCAGTTAGACAAGTACTGTTCTCCTGGCAACCGCCAAACTCTGACTCGTCCATCAGATTGCCAGATGGAGAAGCAAGATTCGTCACTCCAGAGAACGCATCTCCACTGCTCTAGAGTCCAATGGTGGCGTGCTTTACACCACTGCATCCGACGCTTTGCATTGCACTTGGTGATGTATGGCTTGGATGCAGCTGCTTGGCCATGGAAACCAATTCCATGAAGCTCTCTGCGCACTGTTCTTGAGCTAATCTGAAGCCCACATGAAGTTTGGAGATCTGTAGCGATTGACTCTGCAGAAAGTTGGTGACCTCTTCGCACTATGCGCCTCAGCATCCGACCCCGCTCTGTCAGTTTACGTGGCCTATCACTTCGTGGCTGAGTTGCTGTTGTTCCCAAACACTTCCACGTTCTTATAATACAGCTGACAGGTGACTGTGGAATATTTAGGAGCGAGGAAATTTCACGACTGGATTTGTTGCACAGGTGGAATCCTATCACAGTTCCACGCTGGAATTCACTGACCTCCTGAGAGCGACCCATTCTTTCACAAATGTTTGTAAAAACAGTCTGCATGCCTAGGTGCTTGATTTTATACACCTGTGGCCATGGAAGTGATTGGAACACCTGATTCTGATTATTTGGATGAGTGAGCGAATACTTTTGGCAATATAGTGTATATTCACACCACTGGATGATTGCAGAATAGGAATGAGATAAAAAAGCCCAGAGAGGACTAGAGAGTCAGTAGTTACGAAGTAAAGAACCCCCGGGACATAAAGGCTTTGTTTAATGCTGCAAGATGATCCTCAGTCACTGCCGTAAGCCATGGTTGGGATGTTTAATTACAAGCTTTGTCTAAGGGTCCTCAACCTTTCCTAAGGAATTAATGCCGTGACTCAAGCGGCAGATCTGAAGCTCTTTGTTCGTGATACTGATGGGAAGTAGAATTACCACTGGGAAAATATAATAAACCTATATGTTTATAGCAATCTTATGAGCCGTGCAAAATTACCATAATAGTAAGGCAGACTAGAGTGTGACGACTAATGATCTATGCCATGCAAACCTATCTCAACGCGAGTCGGTATGTGTAAGGGGAGCAAAAAAAAGCTAATGTTCTGTGTTGGAAAAGCAGAGTAAGACCATAGTTCATTAACGCTGAGTACATTATCAATCTGACGGTACTGACTTCAATGAAATGTCTTGCCAGTGTTTTACGAACTGACGCAGAAGCGACATCGTTTTCATAAGTCACATATAAGCTCGATCCACCTTTATTATTAAATCCTTATCCTTACCTACAAAACCCTCACTAACTCAGCTCCCCACTACCTGTCCTCACTAATCACCAAATACACCCCAGCCCGCTCCCTAAGGTCAAACAGTGACCTGCGCCTAGCTTCTCCCCGCATCACCTCTTCCCATGATAGACTGCAGGATTTCTCACGCGCAGCCCCCACTCTCTGGAACGCTCTCCCTCGTGCTGTCAGACTTTCCCCTAACTTCTCTTCCTTCAAACGCTCCCTGAAAACATTCCTATTTAGGGAAGCCTACCACCCAACTCACTGACGCAACCATCAATCACTCTCACCTTACAGTCCTCTCCTCCTGTTTCCAACCCCAACCCTCCTAGATTGTGAGTTCCTACGGGAATAGGGCCCTCATCTCCTCCTGTACTGTTTGTCAAATGTTGTTCAATGTATTGTAACCCTGTCTGTACTGTGCTTATTGTACAGCGCTGCGGAATATGCTGGCGCTTTATAAATAATAATAATAATAATAATAATAATATTATACCTTGCAAATAAATATAATGAAGTCACGTTACTCGGCAACTGTATCTATTATCATTAAAAGGATAAGGCAGTGTCCGGACATGCATAAGGGGTTATTCAGACAGCACCGAAATGTTGGTGACATTTCGGTGATCTCTCGTTCCCTGCAGTTCTCTGCACTTCGGGGAATCAAAGTTCCCCACGCTGGGGTGTACTCAGCATTTATCGCAGGGTCCCCGGAGTGCAGGCAAAATCCGCCAAAAAAACACCAAAAACCTTGCCGAACAAGCCAGAAATTGCAGACGAGCCGCCGATCACAGCGCAGAGCAGCCACCAGAAAAAACAAAAAAACAGTATGCTTGAAAGTTTGAAAAGTGAAACGCTGTTTGCAAAAAAACTACTGAACGGAAATGCCTGGAATTTACATATAAGATCCTATGAATGATAATAGAAAGGTCTGCTACAGAAAAATGAAAAATCGATTTTGTTTTTAAAAAAAGGAAACAACAATTTGCCTGAAAAAATCCTGAAAAAATGACTAAAAGATGCTAAAAAATATGTGAATAAAGAGACTTTTTGCTGCAGAATAAAATAATAAACGGTTTATTAGATATTGAATTAAAACAGGAATATTTTTAAAATTGAAGCCTATGGGATTCGCCTGAATAAATCTGTTGAATGAAAACACCGAAATGCAGGGAATTTCAGCAACTTTTCACTGCTGTGTGGTGTCTCTGAATAGACAAAGCATTGCTTCTCTATGGGGATTTCACTGCCGTCGAACAGGCACCGAACAGGCACCGTATGTGCAGGCAATTCGCCAAAATTTGGTGAACTGCCTGCTCTCTGAATAGCCGAACGGCCCCAAAATGTCACCGTATGCTGAATTTCAGTGTCCGGTGACATTTCGGTGACACTTCGGACCTCTCTGAATAACCCCTATAGTATAACTAAATCCTACAGGTTGAGCACCCCGTATACGGAATGTTCAGGATCCCAAGAATTCCAGAGTCCGGATTTCAGAAACCATGAGAACCCGATGTCTGAGAGGAAAAGGATTGTGACAGGAAAGCCGCAATCCTATTTCTGCTGCAGCCGCCTGCTTGTACACACAGTGGGAAAGCTGTGCAGTCAGTGTGACTCCGTGCAGCATGTCACACGCTGGGGCTGCCCAGATGCTCCCAGTGTGCGTAGGGATATGCTGCAGGGATCAGAGCGTTGTTCCCGAGGGGCAGGACCCTTCTGGAGTGTCAGCAAGGTAAGTATTTCTAAAATCCGGGTGGCTCCAAAAATTCCGGTTTTCAGAGTCTTTTCGATTTTAGGATTTTGAATTAGGGGTGCCCTACCTCTATATAGCACAATAAAATGTTAACTGTTTATTAAAACGTCCCTTAATGTAAAAAGTTAATAAAAACATCAGCAGAAATATTTGTGTGTGTGTGTGTATCTACTGTGGACATACATATATCCATATATTCAAATAATCTGTCTGTCCCCTATTAAAAGATATATAAATAAATATATAAAAGAAAATAATTTAAAATATATAAATAATAATTAATTATATATTAAGAATTAAAAATTCTATATATAAAAAATTAAAAAAATATGTAAATAAATAATAATGATATATATATTATTATCATATATTTATTTAATTCATTTCTTTTATATATATATACTGTATAAAGAAAAGAATTTAAAAATATATAAAAAATATATAATAATTATATATATATATATATAATTTTTATATATTTATTTATATATATTTTTAATTCTCTTCTTTTCTTTTTTTTGCTTATTTTTTATATCAGACAGGCTGGAAATTGGGCGCTGACTGTATGAGAGGTTGACAAGCAGTGCAGTGCTCTCTATCCAGGAACACAGACAGGGGAGATTTGACAGGCGGTAGCTAGATACACAGATCGGTTGTGTTCATAATGATATGCACTTTTCGGGAAGATTATTGACTCTTGTAATGATATGCACCGCAGTGGCTGAATAACTAGAGATAGGTAAGAAATGGACCACTTGTGCAAATTGCAAGCGTGCTTATTTTTAGATAATCTATCGATTAGGACTCGCAGCAAAATCAGTATAATGTCCATTTAATTATTTTAGTGGAAAGTATTACTCATTTAAAAATTAATATTGTTTTAACCTCTCTGCATAAATATATTTATTTATTTAAGTATTTTAGCAGGAAGGATAGATTGAGATTTCTCTCGTTTTCAAGTATGTCATATATACAGTACATGTAAAAATTAACTGTACATATGATGTCACGTTTTTTGGTTATGTAATAGAATTCCAGATGTAAGTGTAGCGCTCACTCCCGGAGGAGCCGCTGAATTTGAACCTCGGGTCAGTCTCCCCGCACTAGGGAATAAATATACTCCAGCACCGTCGTGGATTTTATAAATTATATAGTTTACTGAATAAACTGGCATATAATGAGTAACACGGTATATGCATATATATTTACAGTACTTCGTAACGCGAGAAACGCGCAGCGGAAAAGAAATACAATACTTCGTAATGCGAGAAACGCGCAGCGGAAAAGGAAAAAAGTATTTTTAACCCCTTAGTGGTTGGGGTGTGAGTCCCGTACAGGTTATGTCCCAAGGAATGTATGTATATGTGTGTATTGGTACCCGGGTACAATATTCAACTGGCCAGTGAATTATTTATGAGGTATCTTCGACTAGTCACATTGGGGCCCTGTGGGTTTTGAAACAAACTGCAGCGTGCTTTAGATTTTCACAACGGCCTGGAAGGCCTCTCACCCATCCGCCAGATACTCTGTGCTCCGCTCGACCCAGGACGTCTCTCCGCTCGATTTTGACTGGGGTTCTCTGTGTCACCGGATCCGTGGTCTTGCTTGTCTGTATCTGCCACAAGATGTCCAGCTCACCGCCTGCACTCCCTGTTAGATCGATCTGCGGTTCTCCTAACTCGGGGTCCTCCAGCTCACTCTGTATCAGCTCGGGTTACTGCGGTGGATCACTGGGTCTTCGTATAATAAGGTGGAAAAACCCGGTCTCCAGCTCTGTCAGGCTGCACCTGCGCTCCGGCCTGGTCGCTATCACGTTCAGCTACACTGCGTCTTGCTCCTCTCACTCCTAGGTGCGCTCTGCCAGCTCTGTCCACGAGGCTCAGGATGTCAGCGTCTCTCTCCAACCCACTTCCTGTTCCCGCCCGCAAAGCATGCTGGAAAATGTAGTCCCAATGTTCAGTGTCTTACATCGCGCTTGTCTCCCTCCGGTGGCCAAAAACAAGTACTACAACGACAGGGGATTTAAAACCAGCGCTACATAAGATTTTGTAAGAATGTAAGATTTTGTATATAAATATCCTGGGCTTAATAAATTATCCTGTGAATGATAGTGTAATGGCAATAAAATTTCGAGTTTTCTGTGTTGCAGATGTCTTAAATTTTTCCTTTTTTTAACCCCTTGTTTAAATACAGCAGATTATCATTTATTAATATTTTTTTTTACTTATTTATCATCAAACCATAAATTCCATCATTCCGAAAATATCCAAGTAACTACTAAACGTGGCGTCCCGTGGAAAACACACCCGGCAACCATCCTGTAAATAAAAACCTTAAAATATGATGAAATACTGACATACAACTGAACAGGTCATTCCGTGCCCTTGGGCCGATGGGCTTTGCTGTTGCTGCACCAGTCGCTCATCTCCCTCATGGAATGTAAAGGTGTTTATGGACCCTCTGCAGGAGCAGAGAAATTTTATAAGTTATATAAAAATCTTAAATTCCCGTACTGTTAGAGCTCCACAGGCAAGAGGTGGAAAACATTAGATTTTTCTCAGTCTCCTGAGTCAACTCTGGCTCAAACAAAAGCAATTTATGGGGCAATATGTTTGGTTTTGTTCATTCAATAAAGTATAGGCGACTGTCTTAAAAAAAGAATGTAAAAAAAACCTCCCCAACAGAGAACGCTAGCTTTTTTGAGTATGCTTTGAACGGTAGAAGAATGTTTAAGAGGTTATTCAAAGAGAGCCCATCTGGCCCCGAAATGTCACCGAACAGGGAATTTCCCCGTACGGTGACATTTTGTGGCCATTTGGCTATTCAAAGAGCAGGCAGTTCGCCAAATTTTGGCAAACTGCCTGCAAGTACGGTGCCTGTTCGACGGCAGTGAAATCCCCCATAGAGAAGCAATGGTTAATCTATTCAGAGACACCGAACAGCCGTGAAAAGTTGTCGAAGTGCCCTGCTGTTCGGTGCTTTCATTCGGCAGGTTTATTCAGGCGAATCCCATAGGCTTCAATGATAAAAATATTCCCGTTTTAATCTAATATCTAATAAACCATTTAATATTTTAATCTGCAGCAAAAAAATCTTAATTTATAGATTTTTTAGGATCTTTGAGGCAGTTTTCAGGATTTTTTCAGCAATTTTTTTTTCCCGTTTTTTTTTAATATTATTTTTTTTTTCTTTAACAGACCTTTTTTATTATCATTCCTAGGACCTTACATGTAAACTCCAGGCATTTTCATTCAGGTGTTTTTTAGCAAACAGTTTTGACACTTTCAGTCATATTGTTGTTTTTTGTTTTTCTACCCCGTTTGTCAGCTTGTCGTATTTTTTCGGCAACTGGTCTGCACTGTGATCGGCGGCTTGTCAGTTTGTTCCGGCGTGTTCGGCCTGTTTTTTGCGGCGGTTCCAGAAGGTTTTCAGTGGGTTTTCGGCAGGATTGCAGTGGGTTTTCGACAGGTTTCCCCTGCACTCCGGGGACCCTGCGGTGAATGCTGAATACACTTGCAGGATTCACAGAGGAGATCGTGCTCCATAGCTAGAGATTTAAGAGTCCCCCAACAGAGAGAGTCTACGGCCATTTTGCTGAATCAATGAAGACCAACTTCCGAAACAGAAACTAAAGGACAAAAACAGGAGGAGGAATTCAGTGAGAGTCAAGAAGGGTTAATCTTTAACCCCTCCATTTCCTTCTACCTCTCGTTTAGCCCTGTAATACCTCTTTAAGGTTCCTTGCTTATACACTTTGCCTGATTGACTGCTATAACCCCCTAAAAATGTAATGAGCAGATACACAGATGCCTCCAAGTGGTCCAAAGGGATTCATAACTAACCCCACCAGAAGGTGTACTCAAAGTTTTACCTCCTCAGGCATGACACCGAGGTGTTGCAACAGTTTTTACAAGCGAATATCTTTGTAACAAGGTTATATTCACTTTTTGCAGCATCGAGTCCCAGTTGCAATAGCTTATTTTGGCCAGCAGATGGCGATGTCTGTGTGCCAAAAGGGAATAGAACAGTAAATCATGCATTAAATACAAATAGGAACTGTTCTCACTTTTTTACGCGCATTATTATTTGACGGATGAAAAAATGCGCTCGGATCGTAATACCACCGTTAATTTACATGCATTAACGTTTAACGCTCTGAGCAAAAAAAATTGCGCTGCGCGTACGAATTTGTGCGGAGAATGTAAAGGAGCCCTTGGTATTGAAGCAGTTAATCTTGTGTTATATCTTATTCCGTCTTTTACACCTCTTTTTGAATTAAATGTATTCAGGTGCAAGAAGTAAAAAGAAAAAAAAAAGACACAAAAAAGGCTGATTGAAAAGATTGAAAGTATCTGGAGATTTCCTCTTTGGCTGGCATGATACTCTGTAATTTAACTTAAAAGCACGGTTTCATGTGATTTGCATCCAAAGACTCCATTAACAATGTGAGATGAGCTCAGTGCTCAGAAAGGGGGCTATTCGTTTTTTACTGGTGTTTGCCGTAGTTGCAGACAACAGTGAAAACCAACCGTAACAATCTGGTGTTTCACAAAAGCGAAAATTCAAACAGTAGCAGAAGAAGCTTCAATGATGAAGCTTCTACCGTCCTGTCTTTTGTTTTTTCTCTCTTAAATGTCGCAGTTTCCTGAGGTTGCAACAATGGTGACTTTCAGCGTAAACACCAATACTGTCACGTTTCCACATTTCAGCCAGACCCCCCAGGTGGTGAGAGCGATTCGGGCCAGCTCTTGTATTGTCTGGGCTAGTCAGTCCAGGCTCTCTGTCCCTGGACTTCTGTGTGGCTGATCTGGCCTGAGGTCACATGGTCTGCCCTGTTACCCTAAATAATGCTAGCACTGCAATAGCTCCTGGCTCCTGCATGGGTCATTGTTTCCTGAGAGTCTGCTATTGGTGTATATGTTTTGTGTTACTCTGTGTAGGATCTTGGTCTGGATTTTGACTACTGTTGTCTGCTCCCTGTACTCTGTATATTGCTTATCTGTGTACCGACCTCTGCTTGTCTGACCTGCTTTCCTGGCTCTTGATCCCTGGCATACGGCTGACACAGTACCCTGGCGTCTAGACCCTCTTGCAGCCCTGACTATTCTCTTGTTTATCCCTGTATTTATTCCTGGTGCCCTGTATCCTGTTTAGTATTAGAAGGCCAGTATATGGACCTTACCCCAGATCAGGGTTTCCAGTTTGTGTGTGTGTGTGTGTGTGTGTGTGTGTGTGTGTGTGTGTGTGTGTGTGTCATTTCCTATTGTTCCAGTTCTCTCTCACTCTCACTCTCTCTCAACACCCAGTAAAGAGGGCCCACCTTGGCTCCCACTGGGTGCCCCCATGACAAATACACAGTGAATAATCCCAAAATATTCAGTTTTAAATACAAAAACCTCTATGTACGAAACAACATATGAGAATATGTAACACCATAATTCAGGGGTCAGCAACCTTGGCCAACCAGATGTTTTAGAACTACATTTCCCATGAGGCTCAGCCAACCTAATGAGTAGCTGAGCTTCATAGTAGATATAGTTCCAAAACAACTAAATGCCCAAAGTTGCCATAATGCTACTTCATACGAATTCCACCTTGCTTCAATGTATTCCAATTTTGGTGGGTTCTTCTGTACGCTCAACATCTGGGGCAAACTTAGTTTACTGCGTCTGTTTTTGAGCTGAAAAGTGGAGGCTCGTCCATAGGCTCAGTTGGGGCAGCGCCCGATCGTTTTTTTTGTTGTATTTTGTGTTTTTTTGTCATTTTAGGCTAGGGTCAGACTGAGGCAGTGCGAACGCGCGTGCAGGCGCACTTAATTACGGCCGCACTAGCAGCAAATGCCAGGCAATGAGGGCCAATATACGAAGTACGGTCGCACAAAAGTCCGGCTGCGCAACGCAAGTGGAAAACGAACGCATTTTGTCGAGAACGTAAAACCACTAGTACGGTTGTACAGAGTGCGCTGCGTCCGCTAGAGGCGTGTGTGCGTGAATTGGAGATGTCAGACACTGCTAATGTCCGGCCAACATAACGTCCAGATGCACAAAGTGTTTTATTGATGATCCGTACAAAATCACGGCCGCAAATGCGCATCGTATGACCGCTATCGCGTACTCCGTGAAAAAATGCGTCCATTCATTCGAACGTACTTTTTCACAGACAACGCGAAAATGCGCTTGTCTGACCCTAGCCTAACATGTGCCGGATTGATAAAAATAACTTATGTCCATTTAAGCAGCGTCATTTATCTTGAACGGCATCCAGAAATCTATGGGATGTCTTATGAATCATGGACCACAACTGGAGCTGAAGGGGGCGCTATTCCCTATACATGTTTTGCTAAAGCCACTTTTAATGGGACAATGGGATAAGATAACTCAATGGAACACAGTAAGGGCCTTACACAAAATACATTTCCAATTTGGGTGCAAAACCCAGCATAAAAAAATGTCGACTCAATGCATGTTCTAGGTAGTGCTTGTTCTAGGTTGTGCTTCCCAAATCCTATTGTTTAAAAAACTATCATGAAATTACACTATAAAATACAATTTTTAGCACAAAACATCGGTAAACTGAGAAATTCTCTTAATAACTTGGAAACCGTCGACTGTCACTTCCAAGATGACAGGGTCCTTGTTTTAATATTTTTTTATTAATTCTAGCATTGTCTCGAACGCATCCAACGTAGAGCGCGGCATTCCACTGCGTGGTAACGTCTGAAACAAGGGATTTGACCAGCTCGTCTCAAGGATCCGACGTGTCACAGACAAAAAAAAGGGAGCTGGGGGACATGGCGTCTGTCATTCCCCATGTACGGAGACCCGGTGACAGACGTCACAACGGATGTGCCTTAAAGCTGGCGTTTGATCCCTACCTGTGCGTTCTCCGTCACCTCGCGCTTCAGTCTGTACCTCTAAATTAGAAGGACTTCATGAAGTACAAAAGGTATTCGAGACATCAATTTTGTTCCTTGGAGACGTCCTGAGTGATAAGCAGAACATCTGTACTGAGTTAATTATGCAGGCAACGCGAGTGGCAGGGCTTGAAGGGATGCCGGAGACTGCTAAATATTTCAAAGTTACCAGATATTAAACGCAAGGAAAATATTCAACATCTCTTTTTTTTTTCACTTTTAAATGCCACCGGAGCTCCTAGATGAGATGATAACAAACTGCGAGGCTGTCTGTGCATCTAGTACATGTATCAGTGTGTATACAATGCGCCTAATTCAACCTGATGTTGTAATATAGTGTGTGAATGTCAGTGTGTATACATTGTCTCTAATTTAACCTGATGTTGTAATATAGTGTGTGAATGTCGTGTGTATACATTGTCTCTAATTTAACCTGATGTTGTAATATAGTGTGTGAATGTCAGTGTGTATACAATGTCTCTAATTTAACCTGATGTAGTAATATAGTGTGTGAATGTCAGTGTGTATACAATGTCTCTAATTTAACCTGATGTTGTAATATAGTGTGTGAATGTCGTGTGTATACAATGTCTCTAATTTAACCTGATGTTGTAATATAGTGTGTGAATGTCAGTGTGTATACAATGTCTCTAATTAAACCTGATGTTGTAATATAGTGTGTGAATGTCAGTGTGTATACAATGTCTCTAATTTAACCTGATGTAGTAATATAGTGTGTGAATGTCAGTGTGTATACAATGTCTCTAATTTAACCTGATGTAGTAATATAGAGTGTGAATGTCAGTGTGTATACAATGTCTCTAATTTAACCTGATGTTGTAATATAGTGTGTGAATGTCGTGTGTATACAATGTCTCTAATTTAACCTGATGTTGTAATATAGTGTGTGAATGTCAGTGTGTATACAATGTCTCTAATTTAACCTGATGTTGTAATATAGTGTGTGAATGTCGTGTGTATACAATGTCTCTAATTCAACCTGATGTAGTAATATAGAGTGTGAATGTCAGTGTGTATACAATGTCTCTAATTTAACCTGATGTAGTAATATAGAGTGTGAATGTCAGTGTGTATACAATGTCTCTAATTTAACCTGATGTTGTAATATAGTGTGTGAATGTCGTGTGTATACAATGTCTCTAATTCAACCTGATGTAGTAATATAGAGTGTGAATGTCGTGTCTATACAATGTCTCTAATTTAACCTGATGTAGTAATATAGTGTGTGAATGTCGTGTCTATACAATGTCTCTAATTTAACCTGATGTTGTAATATAGTGTGTGAATGTCAGTGTGTACACAATGTCTCTAATTTAACCTGATGTAGTAATATAGTGTGTGAATGTCAGTGTGTATACAATGTCTCTAATTTAACCTGATGTTGTAATATAGTGTGTGAATGTCGTGTGTATACAATGTCTCTAATTTAACCTGATGTAGTAATACAGTGTGTGAATGTCAGTGTGTATACAATGTCTCTAATTTAACCTGATGTAGTAATATAGTGTGTGAATGTCAGTGTGTATACAATGTCTCTAATTTAACCTGATGTAGTAATACAGTGTGTGAATGTCAGTGTGTATACATTGTCTCTAATTAAACCTGATGTTGTAATATAATGTGTGAATGTCAGTGTGTATACAATGTCTCTAATTTAACCTGATGTTGTAATATAGTGTGTGAATGTCAGTGTGTATACAATGTCTCTAATTTAACCTGATGTAGTAATATAGTGTGTGAATGTCAGTGTGTATACAATGTCTCTAATTAAACCTGATGTAGTAATATAGTGTGTGAATGTCGTGTGTATACATTGTCTCTAATTTAACCCGATGTAGTAATATTGTCAGTGTGTGAATGTCAGTGTGTATACAATGTCTCTAATTTAACCCGATGTAGTAATATTGTCAGTGTGTGAATGTCAGTGTGTATACAATGTCTCTAATTCAACCTGATGTAGTAATACAGTGTGTGAATGTCAGTGTGTATGCAATGTCTGTAATTAAACCTGATGCAGTAATATAGTGTGTGAATGTCAGTGTGTATACAATGTCTCTAATTTAACCTGATGTTGTAATATAGTGTGTGAATGTCGTGTGTATACAATGTCTCTAATTTAACCTGATGTTGTAATATAGTGTGTGAATGTCAGTGTGTATACAATGTCTCTAATTTAACCTGATGTAGTAATATAGTGTGTGAATGTCAGTGTGTATACAATGTCTCTAATTTAACCTGATGTTGTAATATAGTGTGTGAATGTCGTGTGTATACAATGTCTCTAATTTAACCTGATGTTGTAATATAGTGTGTGAATGTCAGTGTGTATACAATGTCTCTAATTTAACCTGATGTTGTAATATAGTGTGTGAATGTCAGTGTGTATACAATGTCTCTAATTTAACCTGATGTTGTAATATAGTGTGTGAATGTCAGTGTGTATACAATGTCTGTAATTAAACCTGATGTAGTAATATAGTGTGTGAATGTCGTGTGTATACAATGTCTCTAATTTAACCTGATGTTGTAATATAGTGTGTGAATGTCAGTGTGTATACAATGTCTCTAATTTAACCTGATGTTGTAACATAGTGTGTGAATGTCAGTATGTATACATTGTCTCTAATTTAACCTGATGTAGTAATATAGTGTGTGAATGTCGTGTGTATACAATGTCTCTAATTTAACCTGATGTTGTAACATAGTGTGTGAATGTCAGTATGTATACATTGTCTCTAATTTAACCTGATGTAGTAATATAGAGTGTGAATGTCGTGTGTATACAATGTCTCTAATTTAACCTGATGTAGTAATATAGAGTGTGAATGTCAGTGTGTATACAATGTCTCTAATTCAACCTGATGTAGTAATATAGAGTGTGAATGTCGTGTGTATACAATGTCTCTAATTTAACCTGATGTTGTAATATAGTGTGTGAATGTCAGTGTGTATACAATGTCTCTAATTTAACCTGATGTAGTAATATAGAGTGTGAATGTCGTGTGTATACAATGTCTCTAATTTAACCTGATGTAGTAATATAGAGTGTGAATGTCGTGTGTATACAATGTCTCTAATTTAACCTGATGTAGTAATATAGAGTGTGAATGTCAGTGTGTATACAATGTCTGTAATTAAACCTGATGTAGTAATATAGTGTGTGAATGTCGTGTGTATACAATGTCTCTAATTTAACCTGATGTAGTAATATAGAGTGTGAATGTCGTGTGTATACAATGTCTCTAATTTAACCTGATGTAGTAATATAGAGTGTGAATGTCGTGTGTATACAATGTCTCTAATTTAACCTGATGTAGTAATATAGAGTGTGAATGTCAGTGTGTATACAATGTCTCTAATTCAACCTGATGTAGTAATATAGTGTGTGAATGTCGTGTGTATACAATGTCTCTAATTTAACCTGATGTAGTAATATAGTGTGTGAATGTCGTGTGTATACAATGTCTGTAATTAAACCTGATGTAGTAATATAGTGTGTGAATGTCGTGTGTATACAATGTCTCTAATTCAACCTGATGTAGTAATATAGTGTGTGAATGTCGTGTGTATACAATGTCTCTAATTTAACCTGATGTAGTAATATAGTGTGTGAATGTCGTGTGTATACAATGTCTGTAATTAAACCTGATGTAGTAATATAGTGTGTGAATGTCGTGTGTATACAATGTCTCTAATTTAACCTGATGTAGTAATATAGTGTGTGAATGTCAGTGTGTATACAATGTCTCTAATTAAACCTGATGTTGTAATATAGTGTGTGAATGTCAGTGTGTATACATTGTCTCTAATTAAACCTGATCTTGTAATATAGTGTGTGAATGTCAGTGTGTATACAATGTCTCTAATTTAACCTGATGTTGTAATATAGTGTGTGAATGTCAGTGTGTATACAATGTCTCTAATTTAACCTGATGTTGTAATATAGTGTGTGAATGTCAGTGTGTATACATTGTCTCTAATTAAACCTGATGTTGTAATATAATGTGTGAATGTCAGTGTGTATACAATGTCTCTAATTTAACCTGATGTTGTAATATAGTGTGTGAATTTCAGTGTGTATACAATGTCTCTAATTTAACCTGATGTAGTAATATAGTGTGTGAATGTCAGTGTGTATACAATGTCTCTAATTTAACCTGATGTAGTAATATAGTGTGTGAATGTCAGTGTGTATACAATGTCTCTAATTTAACCTGATGTAGTAATATAGTGTGTGAATGTCAGTGTGTATACAATGTCTCTAATTTAACCTGATGTTGTAATATAGTGTGTGAATGTCAGTGTGTATACAATGTCTCTAATTTAACCTGATGTAGTAATATAGTGTGTGAATGTCAGTGTGTATACAATGTCTCTAATTTAACCTGATGTTGTAATATAGTGTGTGAATGTCAGTGTGTATACAATGTCTCTAATTAAACCTGATGTAGTAATATAGTGTGTGAATGTCGTGTGTATACAATGTCTCTAATTTAACCTGATGTAGTAATATAGTGTGTGAATGTCGTGTGTATACAATGTCTCTAATTTAACCTGATGTAGTAATGTAGAGTGTGAATGTCGTGTGTATACAATGTCTCTAATTAAACCTGATGTAGTAATGTAGGTGTGAATGTCAGTGTGTATACAATGTCTCTAATTAACCTGATGTAGTAATATTGTCAGTGTGTGAATGTCAGTGTGTATACAATGTCTCTAATTCAACCTGATGTAGTAATATAGTGTGTGAATGTCGTGTGTATATACAATGTCTCTAATTTAACCTGATGTAGTAATGTACTGAATACAGCAAACATCCGTGTTCGTCTTGGCTCGTTGACCTTGCAGTCTACCTTCAACATTTTCTATTATTTTTCTTTCATTATTATTTTATTTTTGCATATTAAAGTAGCCTTTTACTGCCAGCGCTTTTTGTTGAAAGAAATCAGATCATACCATTTATTTAAAGGGCCGGTACCTGGGAAAAATCTACAAAATAGAAACAGAGGATAAAAACCTAATATTATTTTTCCTTTTTACATGCAATTAATAAAAGCAAAGAAAAAACCTGATGTAGTAATATAGTGTGTGAATGTCAGTGTGTATACAATGTCTCTAATTTAACCTGATGTAGTAATATAGTGTGTGAATGTCAGTGTGTATACAATGTCTCTAATTTAACCTGATGTAGTAATATAGTGTGTGAATGTCAGTGTGTATACAATGTCTCTAATTAACCTGATGTTGTAATATAGTGTGTGAATGTCAGTGTGTATACAATGTCTCTAATTTAACCTGATGTTGTAATATAGTGTGTGAATGTCAGTGTGTATACAATGTCTCTAATTTAACCTGATGTAGTAATATAGTGTGTGAATGTCAGTGTGTATACAATGTCTCTAATTTAACCTGATGTTGTAATATAGTGTGTGAATGTCAGTGTGTATACAATGTCTCTAATTAAACCTGATGTAGTAATATAGTGTGTGAATGTCGTGTGTATACAATGTTCTAATTTAACCTGATGTAGTAATATAGTGTGTGAATGTCAGTGTGTATACAATGTCTCTAATTTAACCTGATGTAGTAATATAGTGTGTGAATGTCGTGTGTATACAATGTCTCTAATTTAACCTGATGTAGTAATATAGTGTGTGAATGTCAGTGTGTATACAATGTCTCTAATTTAACCTGATGTTGTAATATAGTGTGTGAATGTCGTGTGTATACAATGTCTCTAATTTAACCTGATGTAGTAATGTAGAGTGTGAATGTCGTGTGTATACAATGTCTCTAATTAAACCTGATGTAGTAATGTAGAGTGTGAATGTCAGTGTGTATACAATGTCTCTAATTAAACCTGATGTAGTAATATTGTCAGTGTGTGAATGTCAGTGTGTATACAATGTCTCTAATTCAACCTGATGTAGTAATGTACTGAATACAGCAAACATCCGTGTTCGTCTTGGCTCGTTGACCTTGCAGTCTACCTTCAACATTTTCTATTATTTTTCTTTCATTATTATTTTATTTTTGCATATTAAAGTAGCCCTTTTACTGCCAAGCGCTTTTTGTTGAAAGAAATCAGATCATACCATTTATTTAAAGGGCCGGTACCTGGGAAAAATCTACAAAATAGAAACAGAGGATAAAAACCTAATATTATTTTTCCTTTTTACATGCAATTAATAAAAGCAAAGAAAAAACAGCAGTATGTGTTTTATAATGTGTTTTATAATGATTTTTTTCTTGTGATGCACAAGTAATCTAGTTACAGCTTGTTATGTTAGCGTCAGTGTTTCTTTAAAAGGAGAGTGAAACGGCGATTTTGCTGAAAGATTGTTATTCTTAGACAAAAGATTAAAATAATGCAATTTTCTAATTTAATTTTTTTCATACAGAATTATTGTTGAGATGAAAGGTTCTAAGCACTAGATGGCGTCCCTTATCTCACACAATGTCACAGAGGGTCTGCATTATCAGCATACAGGCAGAAATGATATATTTATTAATTGCATTAATGTGATAAAAGTAGATAATAAAATGGTCATACATTCAGCCCTGCAGTGTGTAGAGTCTATACAATTCGGCAAATAAGTCAATTCATTAATCTCACAATTTGTGGGGAGTACTATGCCATGCTTGTGGGTCTGAATGCCACGGGATGGCATAGCACACCCTGCTGGCGTCTTTGGGTGGTCTCCTGCCATCCCACCAGTGAGCACGTGCTGCATGGCACTCACTGCCTGAACTCACTGCCTGTCTCGCTGCAGCCATTGTGGGCCAGCTTCGTAGGTGAGATGGAGGAGGGGCTGCAGCAGCAGCCAGAGACCAGGGTGTACTAGTACACCCTGCCAGTGTTAAGACCCACCCACTGGGCACAACAAGTCCAGCGGTAAGGGGTTAATCAGGATGGAATCTCAAAAAATCTGTCTCGATTAGGTATTTAGTTTCCCTACTTCAATCACTACATGTAGGGAGTACTATGAGTCCAGAAACACAAGGCAGATCTGGTAACGGAGCAATGAGTCAGTATGATGGATTTGTGTGTGTCAAATGTGTCAATATGGTAAATACACTGCTTGGCCCTCAAAAAGTCTCTAAAACTAAAACCAATAGGTGCTCGCCTTCCATTGGGTAATTACTGCAGTGATTAATAGGTTTCAGCATAAAATGAGGTCATGTGACTCCCTGAATATACTGAATGAGCGGGTTTTTCCATCAATGGGTTTTTTCTCCCCTGATGGCACAGCGGGCACATTCCAAGATGGCAATGCCAGGATTCATCGGGCTCAAATTGTGCGAGAGTGGTTGAGGAAGCATGAGACATCATTTTCACACATGGATTGGCCACCGCACAGACCAGACCTTAACCCCATTGAGGTTAATCTTTGGGATAATGTGCTGGAGAAGACTTTATGCCCACTAGGAATCGGCCCACCTGGTTTCCTTTGGAGCGCCTACGCCTTAGCGGTAATGCTATTACACTGTTTGTGTGGGTTCTGCAGGGCCGTGCCTGATTCTTTCTTTGGATTCATGCTTTATATTACCTTGAAACTCAAAAAAACAGTAATTTTTTTCCCGTGTTGTCCCTTTAACCGCTTTGCCTCTCTTCGTACACTTTGTTATTGCAGAATAATCATATAACAGATTTAAATCCTTCTATAACTTCTCTCCGTAGCGGCTTTCTGGATCTCCTCTTGTCTCTTGGGTCGCACTCTTACTATAGCATTTGCGCTGTTCTCTTGGAAAGAAATGGGAGATAAATCTGCATTGCGTTAATTAGATTGCTCTGCAGTCTGCAGCGTTTGCTATTAATTCAATTAGCCAAGCGTTTGTTACTCTTGCAGTTTCAAATCGAATGAGTTCTTTGTGCAGTGAAGATGCTCGGCGGTGGGGTCCTTTTTTTTATTTATTTTTGTTTAGATATTTTTGTTGTCGTCTCGGCTTCAGACTGCAGCTCCGATACATCCCAATTCCTTCCCCCATACTGTCCATTGGACAGACATACAGGGTTATTCAGAGAGATTTGAAAAGTCCCTGCACGTTCCGTGACTTCTCGTTCCCCGCACTTCGTGGCGATTCGGCGATTCTAGTTCGCCGACCCTGCGGTGTATTCAGCTAGCACCGCAAGGCCCCCCGTAGTGCAGGGAAAATCTGCCGCAAACCCGCTGAACACTCACCGAAAACCCATAGATACTGCTTCAAAAACCCTGCCGAACCTGCCAGAAAAACCAGACGAGCCGCCGATCACAGCGCAGAGCAGCTGCCGGAAAAAGCCGACAAGCGGACAAACGGGGTGAAAAAAAAAAAAACAGTACGCTTGAAAGTTTCAAATTGAAATGCTGTTTGCAATAAAACTATTCAACGAAAATGCCTGGAATTTACATATAGGATCCTATGAATGATAATAAAAAGGTCTGTTACAGTAAAAAGAAAATACGATTTAAAAAAAAAAAGAAAAACTTTTTGCCAGAAAAATCCCGAAAAATGCTTAAAAGATCCTAAAAAATCTATAAATAAAGAGACCTTTTACTGCAGAATAAAATAATAAACGGTTTATTAGATATTGAATTAAAACGGGAATATTTTTAACATTGAAGCCTATAGGATTCACCTGAATAAATCTGTCGAATGAAAACACCGAACAGCAGGGCATTTCGGGAACTTTTCACTGCTGTGTGGTGTCTCTGAATAGACGAAGCATTGCTTCTCTATAGGGGATTTCACTGCCGTCGAACAGGTGCGGTACGTGCAGGCAATTCGCCAAAATTTGGTGAACTGCCTGCTCTCTGAATAGCCGAAGGGCTCCAAAATGTCACCGTACGCTGAATTTCAGTGTCCGGTGACATTTCGGACCTCTCTGAATAACCCCTATAGTATAACTAAATCCTACAGGTTGAGCACCCCGTATACGGAATATTCAGGATCCCAAGAATTCCAGAGTCCGGATTTCAGGAACCATGAGAACCCGATTTCTGAGAGGAAAAGGATTGTGACAGGAAAGCCGCAATCCTATTTCTGCTGCAGCCGCCTGCTTGTACACACAGTGGGAAAGCTGTGCAGTCAGTGTGACTCCGTGCAGCATGTCACACGCTGGGGCTGCCCAGATGCTCCCAGTGTGCGTAGGGATATGCTGCAGGGATCAGAGCGGTGTTCCCGAGATGCTTAAAAGATCCTAAAAAATCTATAAATAAAGAGACCTTTTACTGCAGAATAAAATAATAAACGGTTTATTAGATATTGAATTAAAACGGGAATATTTTTAACATTGAAACCTATGGGATTCGCCTGAATAAACCTGTCGAATGAAAACACCGAACTGCAGGGTACTTCGGCAACTTTTCTCTGTGTTCGGTGCTGTGAATAGATTAAACATTGCTTCTCTATGGGGGATTTCACTGCCCTCGATCAGACACCATACGAGCAGGAAATACGCCAAAATTTGGCTTTAGTGCTACAGTTCTGGCTAGGTTTAAGTTAGTTAGTTACAAGTTTTTATAAAGCGCTAACTGATTCCGCAGCGCTGCACAATAGGCTTGTGCACCGATTTTTTTTCGGTTCGATTCGGTTCGATTGTTCGGATTTTTAAACTTTTCGATTCGGCTCGTTTCGACCGATTTCTGTTTCGATTCGGTTCGGCTCGATTCGTTTTTCGTGTACTTTTTTTTCGGAATATCGACCATTTTTCGTATTTTCGTGTCACTTAGCTCGTTTTTTGTATCGACTTTTCGTGATTTCGGAAATTTTCGTTTTTCGGAACTGTACATGTTTTCGGAATATCGACCATTTTTCGTATTTTCGTGTCACTTAGCTCGTTTTTTGTATCGACGTTTCGTAAGTTCGGAAATTTTCGTTTTTTCGGAAAGTCTGTTCTCCTCGTTTCAAAGCAATAAATTTCGATTTGACACATTTCAAGTCCATTCGAAAATTCCAAAAATATTTCGTTTCGGCTCGGAAAACTTTTCGGATCTGCCATTTTCGGATCTAAAAATTTTCGGAAATTCGGCCGCATCCGAAAACACGAATCGGGAAATTTCGTGAAAATTCCGAAATTCCGAAACCCGAAACGCACATCCCTACTGCACAATGGGGAGCACAAACATGAGACATACATGATACACAAGTAAAAGACAACCCTGCCCGTAGGATAGCTTGTCTAGGAGATACAGCAATTTAGTCAAGTGCTCATCAAGACATCCCGTGAGCTTACAATCTAAGGGACGGGGGTAAGTGAAACAGATGGGGGCAGAGGAAAGGTGAAGCTGGTTGCGAGAAGAAATGTTGTGACGATTGCATGGGAAGGACCAGAAGGTTGGGCTGAGTAAAGGTAATTAGAGAGAGAAGTGGAAACAGCTGTAAGGGAGACCTTAAATTATGGACCAGGCCTGTGTTGGAAGGTGGCTGGGGAGGGAAGTTATGGCTAGGGTTAGAGTCACAGTCTCTGGGTGTCATATGATCAATGCTAGGGTTAGGCTAGAGTTAGGGCTAGGTTTAGTGCTACAGTTTTGGCTAGGTTTAAGTAATGGCTAGGGTTAGAGTCACAGTCTCTGGGTGTCATATGATTAATGCTAGGGTTAGGCTAGAGTTAGGGCTAGTTTAGTGCTACAGTTTTGGCTAGGTTTAAGTTATGGCTAGAGTTAGAGTCACAGTCTCTGGGTGTCATAGGATGAATTTATTTATTTAATGCTAGGGTTAGGCTAGAGTTAGGGCTAGGTTTAGTGCTACAGTTTTGGCTAGGTTTAAGTTATGGCTAGAGTTAGAGTCACAGTCTCTGGGTGTCATATGATGAATTCATTTATTTATTTATTTATTTAATGCTAAGGTTAGGCTAGAGTTAGGGCTAGGTTTAGTGCTACAGTTTTGGCTAGGTTTAAGTTATGGCTAGAGTTAGAGTCACAGTCTCTGGGTGTCATATGATGAATTCATTTATTTATTTATTTATTTAATGCTAGGGTTAGGCTAGAGTTAGGGCTAGGTTTAGTGCTACAGTTTTGGCTAGGTTTAAGTTATGGCTAGAGTTAGAGTCACAGTCTCTGGGTGTCATATGATGAATTCATTTATTTATTTATTTATTTAATGCTAAGGTTAGGCTAGAGTTAGGGCTAGGTTTACTGCTACAGTTTTGGCTAGGTTTAAGTTATGGCTAGAGTTAGAGTCACAATCTCTGGTGTCATATGATGAATTTATTTATTTATTTAATGCTAGGGTTAGGCTTAGGGTAAGGTCACAGATAGGGTTAGGGTTATCTTTTTTTTCTCTTTGTTTTTTAACTATTCCGATCAAATCCGAATTTGTCCGATAATATTCAGACCTGGCTGATTATAACTAGAAAAATTCAGAATGATTTGAATTTTTTTATTTGGAAAATGATTTTGTTCTGAATCGGCAATTCAGAATTCAGATTGACCCAAATGGCCAAATTTTTCTGATATTTTTGACCATTTCTGAACCATACGTCTGAACCAAAATCGCATATATCTGGTACATGCTGACATTAGACACAAATCACGATCCATCATGTGAGAGCTTAGCTTGAACATGGCACTAGGAGGCTGCTTATTTCTTTAATCCTAGGGCCTCATTGAATATATTTAAATAAGTTGCTCGGGGTAATCAAGGTGCTGACACATCTCACTCGAGAAACACATGCTTTAACCTAATGCACGCCAAAATAACACCTGTTTATATAACCCAGTGCAAACCCACTTACAGTGTGAAAGATGTAGCATTCTGGGCAAAGAGCCAGTCCCTACATCTTCTACCAGAACGACGCGAGAAATGTTTCTCTCTTAGAGGAGATCATGCTGAAGAATTGAATGGATGCAAATAAAAAATTGATTCGGGTTCTTGCCTGTTATTTTCGAGTAGTAGGAGACCTACTTATAGTAAAAGGGGATAAACATTGCGGCTTTACCTTGTGAAATGTTAGTGGTCCTGGCAGATGCACTCTGACTCTTTAACTGTTTGTTGTTCTGTCAAATACAAGACAAAAAAAGGATAGTATTCCTCCATATTTAAAGCAAAGCTGTGTTAATGTTTATCGTCTTATCACAAAGTACATGACACAGTTTACTGCAAGATTCAGAACATCTTGAAAATGATTAGCATCTGAATCCTAAGAGGAAGAGGTGCTAACAATGGGCTGCGACGAGTGTACCTCTCACTGTGTGTACAACAGGCTGCTCCGTCCTGGTTATACAAGGTCTGATTCATCAGAATGTAAAATGATATAGAAACATAGAAAAATGTCGGCAGATAAGAACCTTTCGGCCCATCTAGTCTGCCCAATTACATGGATACTTTACCTGGATTTATCTTTTGTTTAGGATAGCCTTATGCCTATCCCATGCTTGCTTAAATTCAATTACTGTTTTGGCCTCTACCACTTCAACTGGAAGACTGTTCCATGTATCCACCACCCTCTCAGTAAAATAATGCTTCCTGATGTTACTTTTAAACCTTTGCCCCTCTAATCTAAGACTATGTCCTCTTGTTTTGCTACTTTGTTTCCTTTTAAATATACTCCCTTCCTCTACCTTGTGGATTCCCTTTACGTATTTAAATGTTTCTATCATATCTCCTCTGTCTCGTCTTTTTTCCAAGCTGTACATGTTAAGATCATTAAGCCTTTCCTGGTAACTTTTCTCCTTCAAGCCGTACACCATTTTAGTAGCCCTTCTCTGAACTCTCTCTAAGATGTCTATATCCTTCTGGAGATACGGTCTCCAGTACTGCACACAGTACTCCAAGTGAGGTCTCACCAGTGCTCTGTACAGTGGCATGAGCACTTCCCTTTTCCTACTGCTAATACCTCTCCCTACACAACCAAGCATTCTGCCAGCATTTCCTGCTGCTCTATTACATTGACTACTTACCCTTAGATCCTCTGAAATAATAACCCCTAAATCCCAACCCTCAGATGTATCAAAATATTCTATATTCAGCCCTTGGGTTTTTACGTCCCAGGTGCATTATCTTGCACTTATCCACATTAAAACTCAATTGCCACAGCTCCGACCATTTTTTTAGTTTACCTAAATCATTTGTCATTTGGCTGATCCCTCCAGGAACGTCAACCCTGTTGCAAATCTTTGTGTCATCAGCAAAAAGACATACTTTTCCATTAATACCTTCTGCAATATCACTAATAAAAATATTAAAGAGAATGGGTCCAAGTACTGACCCCTGAGGTACCCCACTGGTAACAAGACCATGCGCCGAATAAACTCCATTTACCACAACCCTCTGTTGTCTGTCACTCAGCCACTGCCTAATCCATTCAACAATATTGGAATCCAAGCTCAAAGATTGCAATTTATTGATAAGCCTTCTATGTGGAACAGTATCAAAAGCCTTACTGAAATCTAAATAAGCAATGTCTACTGCACCACCTGTGTCTATTATTTTTGTTACCCAATCAAAAAAATCAATAAGATTAGTTTGGCATGATCTCCCTGAGGTAAACCCATGTTGTTTTCTGATCCTGTAATCTATGTGTTTTTAGATGTTCAACAATCCTTTCCTTTAACCCCTTAGTGACCGGGCGGTTTTACACAAATCCGTCCTTTAGTGACCGCTGCTGTTTTTACGTTTCTGTGCTGTTAGTGTTTAGGTCAAATTTTCCTCTTACTCGTTTATTCAACCCACACATATTATACACCCTTTTTCCCGCCATTAAATGGACTTTCTAGAAATACCATTATTTCCATCATATCCAATAATTTACTATAAAAAAAATATGAAATATGATGAAAAAATGGTAAAAACACACTTTTTCGTAATTTAATCCCCGAAATCTACAACCACCCAAAATGACCCCGGCTAAATAGGTTTAAAATTTCAGAAATACCCAATATTTACATGCGTTTGCTTTTTAACCCCTACACTGCTGAGACAGTTCACCTATGTGCGCTGCGCTCATTCTGACCATTTTGTGCTAATTATTTTTAGATGAAAGCCTAGGTCCTATTTAATTAAACCCCCCCAGACAAAAAAAACTTTTAAAAAAAAACCATTTTTTTATTTTATTAAATTTTTTTATAATTCTTTTTTTTTTTAAACCAAACCTGGTCATGTTTGGTATCATTGGACAGGCCATAATCAGGCCTTTCAAATGATGTCAAATATGACCATCTAGCTGGCATGGATCGGGAGATAAAGGGATCCTTAGGATCCCCTTATCTCAACATGGCAGCTAGATGGTTAACTGGCCCACTGACATCCTCACACATATGGTGAGGTTGTCAGTGGGTGGGGGGGACCTGGAGGCTTGGCTGACATCCAAGATGTCAGCCCCCCTCCAGGTTCAAATCGCGATTTGGCGCCAATTAGCGCCAAAAAGCAATTTGGCAGCAAAAAGGTTAATGCCATACACCGCTGAAAAGGGGAGACTCTCCCCTCTCCAGCAGTGCAAACGGCATCTCCCTAGCTTCAATGGTTGGGGAGATAGAGGGCTCCGAAGGAGCCCACCCTCCCCTCCATTGAATTGCATGGGGACGCCTGCTGATGACGTCACCACACAGCGTGGCGACGTCATCAGCCTCGCCTGCCCATGTAAATCACATGGGCAGGCTTCCTCCCTGCCAGATCGCCGTGGGATCCAGCGAGGGAGGTGAGTATCGGGCGGGAGGGGAATTAGGCGCCACTGACGTACCCTGTACGTCCGCGGGTCTAAGGGAGACCTGTGGACAGGACGTACAGGGTACGTCAGGGGTCCTTAAGGGGTTAACATGGTTTCCATTAATTTCCCCACTACTGACGTAAGACTAACTGGCCTATAGTTCCCCGATTCCTCCCTACTACCCTTCTTGTAAATGGGCACAACATTTGCTAATTTCCACTCTTCTGGGACGACTCCTGTTAACAAGAATTGGTTAAATAAATCTGTTAACGGTTTTGCTATTACATCACTGAGCTCTTTTAATAATTTAGGGTGGATCCCATCAGGCCCCATTGACTTATTTGTCTTTACTTTAGACAGCTGCTGTAGAACCTCCTCCTCTGTAAACTCATATGTAAATGTCTCTTTAGTGTTCTCTCCTAACTGAGGTCCCTTTCCTTCCTTTTCTTCTGCAAAGACTGAACAAAAATATTCATTGAGGCAGTCAGCGAGACTTTTATCCTCTTCTACATACCTTCCTTCCTTTGTTTTTAATCTAACTAATCCTTGTTTTACTTTTCTTTTCTCGTTTATGTATCTAAAAAATGTTTTGTCCCCCTTTTTTACTGACTGAGCTATTTTCTCTTCTGCGTGTGCTCTGGAAGTTCTTATAATTTGCTTTGCCTCTTTCTGCCTAATCTTATAGGTTTGCCTATCTTCTTCACTCTGAGTTGTTTTATAATTATTGAATGCTGTCTTTTTGTTCTTCACTATTTTGGCCACTTCTGCAGAGTACCACAGTGGTTTCTTCCCTTTTTTGTTTTTGCTAACAAGCCGAATGCAATTTCCTGTGGCCTTCAATAATGCTTCCTTTAAATAATCCCATTTCTCCTGGACTCCCTTTAAACTCCTCCAGTCTGATAATGACTCCTTCACACAAAATCTCATTTTAGAAAAATCTGTTTTTTTAAAGTCTAAAACTTTTGTTTTTGTGTGGTGCGGCTCCTATAAATGTTATTAAAACACAAGAGAAAGTATAATCATTAAAGGGACACTCCACATAGAAGAGGTTGGGGGAGAGGGCTATGCAAGCTCGCTGGAGCAGGTCCTGCTTTTCCTATGGTTCTCCGTGTGTCAGACTTGTTGTAAATGTTATGTTTTTATATCCTGCCCATTAAACAGAGCCGCGGAATATAAACATCTCTAACTGTAATTATTGTAATACTTGGAGTTCTACATCCTAAGTGTGAAACGCATTGGCAAAATGATGCTCTGAATGAAACGCCTCTCATAAGTGAAACAAGTTGTGATGATAATTTGTATCTATCTTTCTATTTATTTAATTATGTCCATGTGTATCTACGTCTCTATCTAACCACCACTGCATGTATGTATCATCTATCTATCTGTATCTATCTATTTATCTATCTATCTGTATCTATCTATCTATCTATCTATCTATCTGTATCTATCTACCAAGCTATCTATGTGTCTGTCTGTCTGTGTCTATCTATCTATTTATCTATCTATCTGTATCTATCTATCTATCTATCTATCTATCTACCAAGCTATCTATTTATCTATATCTAAATCTATCTCTATATCTATCTATCTCTATCTGTATCTCTCTATCTTTCCATATCTATCTCTCTATCTGTATCTATCGTTATGTCTATCTCTCTATATATATTTATCGATCTGTCTATCTATATATATCTGTATCTATCTATTTCTATCTATCTATCCATTTCTATCTATCTTTCTGTCTATCCATTTCTATCGATTTGTCTATCTATATGTATCTATCATATCTATATCTATCCATATATCTATCAATCATTCTATCTTTCTACCTGTATCTATCCATATCTATTCATTTATCTATCTGTCTATAATCCCTATCTTTATACCATTATGATCTTTACCTATCACTATCTGTTTATCTATCTTTCTGTCCATTTCTATCTATCCGTCCATCTGTCCATTTATTTATGCTAAAAGAATAGGATTGTCTCCTTGCGAAAGATATCAAAATTGTGCCAGTCACAGAGATATATTCAACGTGATATTCAACAGAGGAAAGTGTTTGTGACATGATGAGAGTGACTGATATTACATGACTGAATGCTTCTCGTCGAGTGCTTCTGGTGACTACAAGATTGCACAATAACCATTGTCTCAGCCAGATACCGTGTGAGAGTCTGAAATCTGACCGTCAGGTAAATCATTAATGAAAGAAACATAACGGGATTCAAAGTCGCTGAAGTTTTAAAATGTAAACAGACAATAAAAAGTGCAGTGCCAATGCGAAGAGTTTATGGGATTATTCACTTAAGTGATGGGCTGGTGACATCAGCAGGGATGACTGGTGACATCAGCACTGCTTAGTGACACAACTTCTTAGAAACATCACCATCATTTAATATTGTCCATAAATTAAATTCAGAATATTTCAATGCTAAGTATAGTAAATAAATGAAAACAAAATCTAAAAAGAAGTACTATATATATATATTTATATAAAAAATATAAATGATTAAGGCCCCTTGAGAGGGCTGAAACGTCGGGAGATGCACATGGGCATGTTTTTAATGTGATCTCTAATAAAACATAATTTTTTATTCATTATTGAAGACCCTGAGTGCGTCCACCTATCTTTGGATATATATTTATATATATATATATATATATATATTATATATATATATATATATACACAGTTGTGTTCAAAATTATTCAACCCCCACTGAAATTGAGTGTTTTGGCCAGTTTGACATTGATTTTGATCATTCAGTCATCTTGCTTACAATTAAATCAAAGAGGCACGTGTAGGTCAGACAAATATAACATAACATTTATAATGAAATAACCACAAATGTCTTTTCTGTGCTCACATCATTATCAGTTTTATTCAACCCCAAGTGACATTCAATCTTAGTACTTAGTACAACATCCTTTTACAGTTATAACAGCTTTTAAACGTGAAGCATAGCTTGACACAAGTGTCTTGCAGCGATCTAAGGGTATCTTCGCCCATTCGTCATGGGCAAAAGCCTCCAGTTCAGTCACATTCTTAGGCTTGCGCACTGCAACTGCTTTCTTTAAGTCCCACCAGAGGTTCTCAATGGGATTTAAGTCAGGTGACTGCGATGGCCACTCCAAAATGTTCCAGCCTTTAATCTGCAACCATGCTCTAGTGGACTTGGAGGTATGCTTGGGATCATTGTCCTTTTGAAAGGTCCAACGTCTCCCAAGCCTCAGGTTTGTGACGGACTGCATCACATTGTCATCCAATATCTCCTGGTACTGAAGAGAATTCATGGTACCTTGCACACGCTGAAGCTTCCCTGTACCTGCAGAAGCAAAACAGCCCCAAAGCATGATTGACCCCCCCGCCATGCTTCACAGTAGGCAAGGTGTTCTTTTCTTCATAGGCCTTGTTCTTCCTCCTCCAAACATAGCGTTGATCCATGGGCCCAAACAGTTCTAATTTTGTTTCATCAGTCCACAGAAAACTATCCCAAAACTTCTGTGGTTTGTCCACATGACTTTTGGCATACTGCAGTCGACTCTTCTTATTCTTTGGAGACAGCAAGGGGGTGCGCCTGGGAGTTCTGGCATGGAGGCCTTCATTATGCAGTGTGCGCCGTATTGTCTGAGCTGAAACTTCAGTACCCACATCTGACAAATCTTTTCTCAGTTCCTCAGCAGTCACACGGGGACTTTTCTCCACTCTACGCTTCAGGTAGCGCACAGCAGTCAAAGTCAGCATCTTCTTTCTGCCACGACCAGGTAGCGTTTCAACAGTGCCCTTTGCCTTGAATTTGTGAATGATGCTTCCTATGGTCTCTCTTGGTATGTTTAACATCTTTGTAATCTTCTTATAGCCATTGCCCTTCCTGTGAAGAGTAATCACCTCTTCTCTTGTCTTCCTGGACCATTCTCTTGACTTCACCATGTTTGTAACCACACCAGTAAATGTCTAGAAGGAGCTGAGTATCACAGTCATTTTAAAGCTGCCTAATTGGTGCTTATTATGCTTTATTGCTGCTCCGTGACATCCACAGGTGTTTTCAATACCTGATTGAAAACACTTGAATGAACCTCTGTTCTTCAGAGTGGTAGTCTTTAAGGGGTTGAATAATTGTGTCAATGAAGAATTCACAAAAGAAACATTTACTACTGTATTACAAAACCAATTGATGTCATTTTAGTTGCATATGGTTCTTTAAAAAGTCCTTGTAGGATTTCATTCTGAATACAATTACAAATGTACACTAAATTCCCTAAAACCCTTTACAGCATTGGGGGTTGAAGAATTTTGAACACAACTGTTTATATATATATATAATATATATATAATCTTCTGAGTGGCATAACATTTCTTGCAACAGTGTAACCATGATTTGCTCCAGTGCTGGAGCTTTGGTTTTATATATATATATATATATATAAATATATATATAATCAAAAAGCTAAAATACCTGTAAATAATGAACATAATACAATTCATGCAATTAAAATAAAAAAAAAACAAGTCATATAATAAAATCAACATATGAAACAATTACCTAACTTACAAAGAATAAATTGAAAACAAAAATCAGAGATCGTGTTAACATGATCTGGAGCTATACTATATCATTGCAAAGGAAATTAAATTGTCGCAAACTAATTTCATTTGCTTTTGGGCTGCAGAACATGCCCCTAAAGGTTTAGCACCCTGGGCATGATGCCTGATGTGCTAACACTTCTTAAAACCATCTGGGGAATGTCTCTAAGGGACTTTCCCCAGCTGATCATGCACATAGCTCAGAACTGCAGTAACTCCTTTTGGCCAGCCGATGGTGACATCTGCCTGTCAAATAGGTTATTACAGTAACGAACACATTGAGAATATTATAAAATATTTCATACTGTATAAATATTTAAATATGATTATCCATATTGCAGGAGAGGGGTAGCATTTTGTCACCTATCATCCTTTCTATTACTGTAGAGTTGAGGGAGGGTGTCTTTTTAGGGGTTCCTCCATATATTCAGAGTGTGTGTGTCTTTTTAGGGGCTCCTCCACATATTCAGGGTGTGCGAGTGTCTTATTAGGGGCTCCTCCATATATTCAGGGTGTGCAGGTGTCTTTTTAGGGGCTCCTCCATATATTCAGGGTGTGCGGGTGTCTTTTTAGGGGCTCCTCCATTTATTCAGGGTGTGCGGGTGTCCTTTTTAGAGGCTCCTCCATACATTCAGGGTGTGCGGGTGTCTTCTTAGGGGCTATTCTATATATTCAGGGTGTGCGGGTGTCTTTTTAGGGTATCATATATTCAGGGTATGTGGGTGTCTTCTTACGGGCTCATCCATATATTCAGGGTGTGCGGGTGTCTTCTTAGGGGCTCCTCTATATATTCAGGGTGTGCGGGTGTCTTTTTAGGGTATCATATATTCAGGGTATGTGGGTGTCTTCTTAGGGGCTCCTCTATATATTCAGGGTGTGCGGGTGTCTTTTTAGAGGCTACTCCATATATTCAGGGTGTGCGGGTGTCTTTTTATGGGCTCCTCCATATATTCAGGGTGTGTGGATGTATTTTTAGGGGCTCCTCCATATAGTCAGGGTGTGTGGGTGTGTTTTTAGGGGTTCCTCCATATATAAAGGGTGTGCGGGTGTCTTTTTAGGGGTTCCTCCATATATTCAGGGTGTGTGGGTTTCTTTTTATAGGCTCCTCCATATATTCAGGGTGTGTGGGTGCCTTTTTAGGGGCTCCTCCATATATTCAGGGTGTGTGGGTGTCTTTTTAGGGGTTCCTCCATTTATTCAGGGTGTGTCTTTTTAGGGCCTCTTCAATATATTCCAGGTGTGTGTGTGTGTCTTTTTAGGGGCTCCTCCATAAATTCAGGGTGTGCGGTGTCTTTTTTAGGGGCTTCTCCATATATTCAGGGTGTGAGGGTGTCTTTTTAGGGGCTCCTCCATATATTCGGGGTGTGTGGGTGCCTTTTTAAGGGCTCCTCCATATATTCAGGGTGTGTGGGTGTCTTTTTAGGGGTTCCTCCATATATTCAGGGTGTGTGGGTGTCTTTTTAGGCGCTCCTCTATATATTCAGGGTGTGTGTGGGTGCCTTTTTAAGGGCCCCTCCATATATTCAGGGTGTGCGGGTGTCTTTTTAGGGGTTCCTCCATATATTCAGGGTGTGTGGGTGTCTTTTTAGGGGTTCCTCCATATATTCAGGGTGTGTGGGTGTCTTTTTAGGGGCTCCTCTATATATTCAGGGTGTGTGGGTGTCTTTTTAGGGGCTCCTCTATATATTCAGGGTGTGTGGGTGTCTTTTTAGGGGCTCCTCTATATATTCAGGGTGTGTGGGTGTCTTTTCAGGGGCTTCTCCATAAATTCAGGGTGTGCGGGTGTCTTTTCAGGGCTCTTCAACATATTCAGGGTGTGTGGGTGTCTTTTTAGGGGCTCCTGCATATATTCAGGATGTGTGGGTATCTTTTAGGGGCTCCTGCATATATTCAGGGTGCGCGGGTGTCTTTTTAGGGCTCCTCCATATATTCAGGGTGTGCGTGTGTCTGTTTAGGGGCTCCTCCATATATTTAGGGTGTGGGGGTATCTTTTTAGGGGCTACCCCATCCATTCAGGGTGTGCGGATGTCTTTTATGGGGCTCTTCCTCATATTTGGGGTGTGCAGGTGTTTTTATAGGGGTTCCTTCATAGAATCGGAATCTGTGGGTTTCTTTTAGAGCCCCCCATATATTCGAGGTGCTGGTGTCTTCTTAGAGGCCGTTCCATAAATCCGGGTGTGTGGGTGACTTTTTAGGGGCTCCTCCATATATGCAGGGTGTGCGGGTGTCTTTTTATGGGCTCCTCCATATATGCAGGGTGTGTGGGTGTCTTTTTAGGGGCTCCTCCATATATGCAGGGTGTGCGGGTGTCTTTTCAGGGGCTCCTCCATATATGCAGGGTGTGTGGGTGTCTTTTTAGGGGCTCCTCCATATATTCAGGGTGTGTGGGTGTCTTTAGAGGCTCCTCCATATATTCAGGGTGTGCGGGTGTCTTTTTAGGGGCTCCTCCATATATTCAGGGTGTGCGGGTGTCTTTTTAGGGGCTCCTCCATATATGCAGGGTGTGTGGGTGTCTTTTTAGGGGCTCCTCCATATATACAGGGTGTGTGGGTGTCTTTAGAGGCTCCTCCATATACACTATATTGCCAAAAGTATTCGCTCACCTATCCATATGCGAGTCAAGGCAGGTGAGCGAATACTTTTGGCAATATAGTGTAGTTGGGGTCTGCAGGTGTCATTTTTAGGGGCTCCTCCATATATGCAGGGTGTGTGGCTGTCTTTAGAGGCTCCTCTGTATAGTTGGGGTCTGCAGGTGTCATTTTTAGGGGCTCCTCCATAAATTTGGGGTGTGCAGATGTCTAGCAGAGATGGAAAGCTATAAAACTCGGAGCAATGAGTCTCAAACCTATAATAAATGCTGTTAGAAATTGCCTGGTGTGAAAAAGATACTTTTATTCTGTTCTAAATGACATTTTTAATGATATAAATAGGTTGTGACTGTTTATTTTCGTTTCGTGTTTATCTTCCTATTTATTTGATATTACGGTTGGGATGGGCGGCAGAATATGGAGCGCCTAGGACAGCACCGAGCCTAAATACACCCCTGCCTTGACGTTTGGTCGAGCTCTGTGAATTGGTAATTATGTTCCTGTGAGTTATCTTTGTGCATGCTCGACTTGTATTTTTTATTGATTGGAATGTGGCTCGGCGCTTCCTATGGATTTTCAGGATGAATACCCACTGCTCCTGTTTATTGTTATTTCCACCTGCTAGTTAATGTTTGTCAGTCGAGTTCCATCGTCTCGGTGCCTCGAGACAAAGCCGAGCCAAGAATCTGTACCGCTCTCAGAATACACTACAAACCACACTGGATGTTATGTACGACGCACAGCTGTAAATTGGAATAGATGGCTTATGTTTATTTTAAAAAACCTTTCGATTCATCGTTGATACTGTATTTCAGGATCCCCAAACTGTTGCTGCTGCTAAACTTCAATTTGAGTGACGTTTTCAATCTAACATCTCATCGTACTGTGTGGAGACCAAATCCCTCCAAGCAGAGCATCGTCGGCATCACAGATCCATGTTTCTTAAACCATTCAGTGGCTTTTGTTCTACATAAAAGATGTCACTCGTAACAAATAAACTACACAAAATTGACCACTTCTATTCTGCGGAGTTTAAGATGTATGCTTCTATGTATATAAAGACGAGACAGAGGAGATATGATAGAAACGTTTAAATACGTAAAGGGAATCCACAAGGTAGAGGAAGGGAGTATATTTAAAAGGAAACAAAATAGCAAAACAAGAGGACATAGTCTTAGATTAGAGGGGCAAAGGTTTAAAAGTAACATCAGGAAGCATTATTTTACTGAGCGGGTGGTGGATACATGGAACAGCCTTCCAGTTGAAGTGGTAGAGGCCAAAACAGTAATTGAATTTAAGCAAGCATGGGATAGGCATAAGGCTATCCTAAACAAAAGATAAATCCAGGTAAAGTATCCATGTAATTGGGCAGACTAGATGGGCCGAAAGGTTCTTATCTGCCGACATTTTTCTATGTTTCTATGTTTATATTTCTATGCTGTCTATCCGATTAATAATATGACGAAGCAGATGATTGGCTGATAGAACTCTGACTCTTCCTGGTCCTTTCAGACCACCATGGATTGGCTACAAAGAAAACATAGAACCATTTGTCTTAATATGTTTGTGAATTTGCATTAAATTTACCTTATTCTCTCGAGAAGAATTGGAAAGGTCTCATCTTAAACCCCAAGTGTCCCTTTCAAGATGTTTCCATTGGTAGAGTTACTTAAAGTGACATTCTTGGCACTAGAGTGCTAATTGTACCGGCTGGGTGGAGTAGAGGTAACATCACTGCTCTGCGTGGAGATAGCCTGTGGAGACATGGGTTCGATCCCAGCAAGCAACCTCTCCAGTAAGTGTCCTTGGGTAAGACACCTAACGGTACATACTCGCCACCCAGGACATACTTGAAAATGAGAAAAATCTCAATGTATCCTTTCTCCCAAAAAATAAATTAAAAAAATTGTATGGTGACATTGACCCAGGGGTGGACTGACAGCTCCTGGGACTCTCAAGCCATAGGAAATCATGGGGTCCCCCATTGTGCCCACCACATGCAAGCCACACCCACACACAAGCAACGTCTCCACACTTTTGTGATGTATAGTGGGGCTGGTATAGTTACTGTATATGCAGCAGAGAAGCTATATATACACATGGCTGCTGATACTATTTCCTCATGATTCCAATAGGTGGTGGTGTGGATCCACCACTGACAGGGCAGGCCTGACCAAGCTTTAGGAGGGTCCACAGGTGGCCCCCTCCTAGGCCATGTCCCTCAGGCAGTGCTCCATTGCCCTAAAGGTCAGTCCACCCTGCGGTGACCTTAGTGGCAGGTACAGAACTACAGGTTGGCTGTAAATAGTTCAATAAGGTGGGCAGAAGGTCCTATCCAGGTCAGCTGCAGCACAGCTACAAGGCAGAGTTGGGTCGGCTGAGAGGATCTTTCGATATCTCTATGGGTCCAAACATGATCTCCTCAGTCAGTCAATGGCCATTCTTTAAATTCAGCGTCTTTCAGTAAGTAAATCATCCCTTTTATTCAACAAATATAAATATGTATGCAAAACATTGAGGACACTGGTAACCCAATAAAACTGACCCCATTTTATTTACTGGAGGAGCAATAAATAATTTAATAATTGGTCAACTTATAAGTGAAAGTGGCAAAAGCATTGCTCATGAGCAACCTCACTCTATACAAGTGTACAATTTCCATTTCATTATCTTCCATATTAAAATTCCAGTTGTGTTGACTGTAAATTGTTCAATCGGGTGGGCAGAAGGTCCTACCATGGTCATCTATAGCACAGCTATAAGCCGGAGTATATTCTGAGATCAAGGCACAAAACATGTAGATGGCTGAAGGAAAACATTATCAATGGTGGGCTGTCTGAATGAATAATTTTGTTATTAACAGCTAATAGTTTAGAGGGACACATCAGCTTGTGAAGAGAACATTGGTATGAAGGGTAATGCATGAACGTCACAACACATATGTAACCCAATTCACTGGACCAAACTGTCGCCATAGCAACTGTGTTTACAAAACTGAATTGCCATTGCCTTGTGTCAAGGGGTTGACGAGCTCAGAGGAAGTCGATCGAATGACGTTTGGACGCTTCTTTGGTTAGAATTTAAGGGCAATTAAAGGAATTCTCACCAATCAGGAGCTGAGGGATGACCGGACGAGCATAGTAAGGCTAAGGTCAGACTAACGCAGTATTAACGTGCGTTTAGCCGTGCTTTATCACGGCCGTGCTAGCAGCAAATTACGTCCAATGCCGGGCAGCATACGAAGAACGGCCGCACAAAAGTGCGGCCGCTCAATGCAAGCGGCAAACTAACGTATTTTTTCGAGAACGTCAAACCGCTAGTACTGACGTACAGAGTGTGCTGCGTCCGCTAGAGGCGTGTGTGCGTGATTAGGAGACGTCAGACGCTGCTAATGTCCGGCTAACATAACGTCCAGACACAAAAAGTGTTTTATTGACGATCCGTACAAAATCATGCACAAGAATGCGCATCGTATGACCGCTATCACGTATTCCGTGAAAAAATACGTCCATTCGTTCGAACGCACTTTTTCACGGACAACGCGAAAAATGCGTTCGTCTGACCCTAGCCTAAGTTGTATAGGAGAGCTCGGTTGGATGTGTTATTCGGGCCTGAGTTACTATATAACAGTATCGAATACAATGCTGTCGGCAGAGGAGACACACAAAGCTCTAAATGAGTCTTTGTATCTATATTTTCGGGACTTTCATTCGTTCTGATTTTATTTGGTCTGACAATGGGATGTAGATCCATTCAAGGACTGCCAGAGTTGGGTCTTAGCAACCAGAATTTCTTCTTCAAAAGAAAGACATTGTGGTTAGATAAATTGCAGAATGCAAGAGAAAATATATTTCTTTATTGAACATAACATTCATACTGGTACCCCAGCAAGCAACAATACCATGCAGCGGGAAAAGACACCCCAAAACATCAAAAACCTGATATATTCTTGAAAACCTTCAAAAACCATTCAGTGGTCGCCCTACGCCAGTTATGTACAAGCTGGAAACGTTCATTCAATCAAGGTTTCCTCATTAGGACTGGCGGAATAACGTGTATTGCACATGTTTATGAACATTTTTCATGTTTTCGGGTCACTTTGCTCGTTTTTTGTATCGACTTTTCATGATTTCGGAAATTTTCGTTTTTTCGGAACGTCTGTTCTCGTTTCAAAGCTGTCTAACTCTATTCGTTTTGATGTAAACTACTATGGTTTACTTTTTTTATACTTTATATATTTTTTTATAATACATTTTTGGTTTGTTTTTCGGATCCGATAATTCATTCTGTCGATACGATAATTCTGGCGATTCTATCGTGTTTTTTTTTTATTAAATAAAGATCCTTTTTTTCTTATGAATAATTGAATATACATTTCACAACTTTATTTAATCATATTAAAATGGTATGAAAGCCAAGGAACAAAAAAAATGAACAAAACGATTTAAAAAACGCTAAACTGAGACAACTGATACGCATTTACAAACACAAAATTTACAGAATCAGTTAAATATACGATGTCCAGAATTACCGGAATGGAACCGAAATCACGAATGGAACCGAAATCATGAATAGAGCAAGAATAAATTTCGATTTGACACATTTCAAGTCCATTCGAAAAATCCGAAACTTTTTCGTTTCAGCTCGGAAAACTTTTCGGATCTGTCGGTTTTCGGGTCCGATCCGATTCGGAAATTCGGCCGAATCCGAAGACACGAATCGGGAAATTTCGTGAAAATTCCAAAATTCCGAAACCCGAAACGCACATCCCTATTAGTCAACATAAGTTCTGGTTACCCACCAAAGCCCAAGCTGGAGGTTACTTTGTTACTATAGATGGTACAGTCAAAGATTTAATTAATATATAAGGTTGTTACCTGTCAAAGCCAAAACTGGAGGTGACGTAGTTACTACAAATGGAACAGCCAGGAATTTACAGGGTTATTCAAAGGGAATCGAAAAGTCAACATATGTTCGGTGACTTTTCGTTTGCTTCAATTCAGCGCAATTTGGCAATCCTATTTCGGCGACCCTGCAGTGTATTCAGCAAGCACCACAGGGTCTCCGAAGTGCAAGGAAAACCCACCGCAAACCCGATGAACACTCACCGCAAAACCCGCCGAACACTCACTAAAACCTGCAAAACAGCTGGGTTAACCCTGCCGAACACGCCGGAGAAATCCGAGCAGCCGCCGATCACAGCGCAGAGCAGCTGCTGGAAAAAACCGACACCGCAGACGAATGGAGTGGGAAAAAAAAAACAGTTCACTTGAATGTTTGAAAAGTGAAACTCTGGAAAGAAACTACTGAGCGGAAATGTCTGAAATTTACATATAAGATCCAAGGAATGATAATAAAAAGGGCTGTTACAGAAAAAAGAAAAAGCGATTGAAAAAGAAAAAAACGGAAAAAAAATTTTTGCAAAAAAATCCCGAAAAATGCCTAAAAGATCCTAAAAAAATCTATAAATAAAGAGACATTTTACTGCAGAATATTATAATCAACGGTTTATTAGATATTGGATTAAAACGGGAATATTTTTAACATTGAAGCCTATGGGATTTGCCTCATGAAATCACCGAATGACAGGGCAATTCGGCAACTTTTCCCTGCTGGTTTTTGTTCTCTGAATAGACGAAGCATTGCTTCTCTATGGGGATTCAATGCCATCGAACAAGCACCGAACAGGCACCGTATGTGCAGGCAATTCGCCAGGATTTGGTGAACTGCCTGCTCTCTGAATAGCCGAATGGCCAAGAAAGGTAACCGAACGCTGAATTTCACTGTTCGGTTACCTTTCCGCCAGCAATTCGGATCTCTTTGAATAACCCATAGTCAACATTCGAGATAGTTACCAACCAAGGCACAAGTAGGAGGTTATATTGTAACTTCAGATGGAACAGTAAAGGATTTAGTCGACATAGAAGGTGGATAACCACCCAAGCCCAGGCAAGAGGCTTCGTAGTTTCTACAGATGGAACAGTCAAAGATTTAGTTAACATAAGAGGTGGTTATCTACCAAAGTCCAAGCAGCCGGTTACTAGGCTTGTGCACTGATTTTTTTTCGGTTCGATTCGGTTCGATTTGTTCGGATGTTTAAACTTTTCGATTCGGCTCGTTTCGAGCGATTTCTGTTTCGATTCGGTTCGGTTCGTTTTTTGTGTTCATTTTTTTTTCGGAATATCGACCATTTTTCGTGTTTTCAGGTCACTTTGCTCGTTTTTTGTATCGACTTTTCGGAAATTTCGGAAATTTAAGTTTTTTCGGAACTTCTGTTCTCCTCGTTTCAAATTGTCTACGATAATTCTGGCGATTCTATCGTGTTTTTTTTTTATTAAATAAAGATCCTTTTTTTCTTATGAATAATTGAATATACATTTCACAACTTTATTTAATCATATTAAAATGGTATGAAAGCCAAGGAACAAAAAAAATGAACAAAACGATTTAAAAAACGCTAAACTGACCCGAATGCCACAAGAAACAAGTGATACGCATTTACAAATACAAAATTTACAGAATCAGCGATATAACCGATAATAGTTAAATATACGATTTCCAGAATTACCGAAATGGAACCGAAATCACGAATGGAACCGAAATCACGAATAGAGCAAAAATAAATTTTGATTTGACACATTTCAAGTCCATTCGAAAAATCCGAAAATTTTTCGTTTCGGCTCGGAAAACTTTTCGGATCTATCGGTTTTCGGGTCCGATCCGATTCGGAAATTCGACCGAATCCGAAGACACGAATCGGGAAATTTCGTTACTTATTTGTTACTACAAATGGAAGCGCCAAAGATTTAGTCAACGTAGGAGGTGGTCACTCACCAATGTACAAGCAGGAGGTTACATTGTAACTACGCATGGGGCATTCATAGATTTATCCAATATTGGTGGTGGTTTTCTACCAAAGCTCAAGCAGGAGGTTTAAACCCAGATATACCAGGCATAGGTAGTAGCCAGCACTTAAATCAGTGGATTGGTCAAATGTGGGCTATAGAAGACAAACTGTGCTACCTGCGTAAAGAGTGTAGTGACCTGCCACAAACCCCAGCATATACAGAGGTTTTAGGGCTATATCTACTTTCTGTGGTCATTTTATATATTGCACTTCTGCCAACACAATATTTTAAATTAAAGTGTGCCGGATGAGACAGGTGACAAAGGAATATAGATCTTAAGTATCATATTTGGTTTAGATATGAAAGTGCTGTCCTGTTGCGCACATAAAACAGAATAACACACAGAATGGACAAGTTCCAACAGATGTGAGACAGATAGCTGACAGCTTTCCAAGCTTCTCTGAATGCCAGCACTTTTATGTGAAGGCTTAATTCCGCCTTTGAAGAACAGAACCTTTTTTTTTTCCTTTTTTTTATGCCGAAATAAAATTGCCCAGCCCTAGTAAGAAAACATTTGCGGCGGTCGCAGCCTCGGAAAAGAATATATAATAGATATTTGGGCGCAATAGACTCGAGAAATAAGTGGAATGTTTCAATGGTTTCCGCTGCGTTTCCGTGAATCTATAGCATCATTCCGTCTCGGATGCAAGTAAGAATGAAAGAGTAGAAATTGTCTCTATGACCGGAAAAAAAAAAGCCGTCTAGCTGAAGATTCGATCAGGAAAAATAAGGCCATCCTTTATATCTTTGTAGCTCTGTTTTATGACCGCAACAAAGCTTTTCAAATGTCTTAATATCATAGTTTCAATGACAAGCAGTTTTTTGGACTGTTCGGAATATAGCCATTTTTCCACTATATACATATTGTGACGTTTGGGGGCCCACAGAGCACGTGCACAATGTCTTTCACAAACAAAACAGCTTTATTCACCTTTCAGGGCAGTCAAAAAGGCAACATAATAAGTACACGCTTTGGTTCAGCGAAATTAAAGCAAAGTCCTGATCTTCAGCACAAATAAACAGAAAATTAATGATGGCTCATCAACGCTTTAAACCGTCCCAAACCTGGGGAATCCTTTCCCCAGTATGTAGAAGCCTCTCCAGCAAGGCACAGCACGTCTCCTGCTTTTGGAACACACACAGCTTCCACTGATTACTTTCCTTTTACCTAAACTCCCACAATCCTATCTGGGAGTTGCTGGCTTTAAACATCTTCCTGGACAGGAAGATTAACCCTGTGGTTGCACTTAAAGGGACCACAACCCAAATAGGGGTGAAACATATTTTCCATCCAGGACCCAGCCCTGCCGACCTCTACAATATATATTTCATACTCCCTTGCCTGCGGAATTCTCTACTTTGCATATATAAAAAGATACATAGATGTCGCCAAAACTATAATTCTCGTTGTTCCTCCCTCCAAGAAATACCCAATACCACCTATCTATCTATGAGTAAATGGAACACTCATTAGCCCGACGCCGCAAGCTCACTGCCGCAGTGTCACTTTCGATTCTGACCTTACGTTCTCTCCCCACGTCTAGACAGTGACCAAATCCTGTTACTATCAACTCAAGAACATCGCCCACGTCCGCCCCTTTCTGACGCAAGATACTGCCAAGGTGCTGGTTCATGCTCTTGTCATTTCACAACTTGATTACTGCAACTTATTGGCCTCCCCAACTCCCGTAAACGGTAATGTTACATCCTCAGCCCCTGCTATGCTTCCTGGGGGGTCTGGGCAAGGTTCAGTGCCAAGAGCTAGTCGAATGCCAGCACCATGTAATGGCCGAGCGGCGTCCGAGGGGGCGGGGCCTGGCATGGTCACGAGGAGCCACCGGGTTTAAAACAGGGCGCGAGGAGTTGCCTCGTCGCCCTGACGTGGAGTTCTGTTCCCTCATTGCTTCGTATCATTCAATGTTGCCTAATCTGTTGCCGACCCAGCTTGTCTACGATTCCTGCTCCTGATTTTAACCCGGCTTCTCTCTGACCAATCTATGTTCTATACTATAGCGGTGACTAGTGTTGTGCACTGTAGCTTTAACCCCATGCACGCTGTTTGGGGTTTTACTCGTTTCGTGGGGAGATTCCCCTCTAGCCCTGATTTTTGAACTGCAGCCTTATCGGGGGTTTGCTCCAGGTCTAAGGGGTTTGAGTTACGATCTGATTCGCTTGTACCATCTGTGAATATGAAACACTGTTGATTATCAGCTTATGTTCAGCTTGCTCGTTTTGCTAAAGTACCCAGGCTAGTACCATCCCTAAACCTGTGTGTCTATCTGCAGACCCTGGTAATCACAAGTTACAAAGTACCCGATCAAGGTGGTCTGAAAACATAAAATCTGTTAGTGTGTTGACTGCCCTGCAGTCTGATCAATTTATTGCCTGTCCTGCCGAATGTCTCAGTACTAACGTTTCTGTCTTGCAATCTGATGTCTTGTTGTGTGCTCTAAGTTGTCCGTTGGTCTCGAAACCTTTGGAGCTTAGTAGCAGTTCTCTTGTCTTGTCATACTCTTGGCTTCGGAGTATAAATCTGAAAGTACTGTTTATTCTGATAACATCAAACTGATAAATCCGTCCAAAAGGATCTCAACCCCGTTACTCTTGTGTGAGCGCCACTGCGCCCGTTACAGGTAATTAGCACCAGCACTTTGTAATACCTGACTTATCGAAACACTAATTGATGCTTGCACTCCCCATGATGGACTCTATTACATTCCTTGCGCAAACATTAACGCGTGCGCAAAAACGTATTAACGCAAGGGGCAAAACCCTTTGCGCAGAACATCGTATTACAACATCCGCGCAAAAAATGCGCGTTAACGTCTAACGCCGGTTGATCCTGCGCAAACCCTTTGCGAGCGTAATGTACGTTGCGCGTCCCATACTTAACATTGCGAGCGCAAATGCGTTTGTGCGCTGGTACGCGGATAGTATTACAATCTATGCGCACATTTTAACGGACAGCGTTTGCGCGCATAATTTTAACGTCTTTTAAAAGCTGGTGGTAACGGCAAATCTGAACGTTCTGGCCGAACACAAATACACCAGCCCGAAAAAAAATACAGCAAAGTATAGTTACACATTCTACACATACCCAAACAATAAAATGAGAGGTTGTGCGTGTTTTTATTATTGCTGCAGCATATATACCCAGATTGATTTTGACAGGCGCAGAAACTTAACGGGACACAATTGTGGTTCTTAATTCTGATTGGCTGAATCGCATGAAAAATCAGTCCGCACACCGATTTCTGCACGCAGCGTTAATGTGCGCACGTTCTTGCGCATCTTTTTTACGCGCATTATTTTTTGACGGATGAAAAAAATGCGCGTGGATTGTAATAGCAGTGTTAATTTACGAGCGTTAACGATTAATGCTTTGCGCACAAATTAACGCGCTGTGCGAGCGTTTTTGCGCAAAGAAATTAATAGAGCCGATAAGTATAGGATGCGTAAAGTACAGTAAGCTTGCTGAAGCTCACGCAAAAAACAATGTGCAAATGGACTACCAATGGGGGTAGTGTCAGTAATGTAATAGGTGGCATGCGTTAAACACACTAACATGGCGCTAATGCTTACATATCAAGACGTTACATTATTGCTAACTATGGAATAGTGCCCAACAACTCCATAGACCATAATGACTCTGGTAAGTTTACAACAGCGCTGTTTAAGTTAGAACCAACTTTGGAATAGCGACCTAAACTAGCAGAAACCAGGATAGAGTGAGTGATGATGACACCAGGTTTTACAGATTTTACAAGTTGTCCCACACTCTCAGTGCTTGACTTGGAGAACTGGTGAAGTAGGAACAGCATTTAATGAAAAAGTGAGTTTGACGGAGTTATACTTTTCAGTGACAGAGTCTTTGAAGTCTTGGTTAAAGGTGTCTAGTCTTTATCTTGCTTGGTTATGACTGGTGGCAACTGACCTGAAAAAATGTATTGGCCGCAAAAGTAGAAGGTGAAGTGACGGAGGCTTCTGCAACATCTGTTTCTATAGAATCCTAACACCAAATCTCAAAACTGGTGAATTATCCGCATAGGAGGTTTGGGGTTTTCCCCAGGCTCTGGGCTCGGGAACATGTGAGTGACCTCTTTTCTCTCATTTTGTCTACTTGGAATGGGAGCTAATGTTTGCGAGTGGGGACAGAAGAGTTATTGGCTCACCTGGGATTCGAGACGCTAGTGTCTACTATGTTTGAAAGAGGCTATCCTAATAATTCAAATCATCACCGTGGTGATGTTCTTCTCATATATACATTATGGATATAACTGTCAAGGATGCCGGCGCTTAGAAAAGGATGAGAACCCAAAGCAGCAGAATAGCAGCCTGTAAGGAGTAAACACCAGCGACCAGCTGGATATATGTACACGCAGCACGGGCAATGGGTGTTCGTGGCACCAGGATAATATATCTCAGATTCATAGCCAGAGGCATAGTCGATATCGGTCCGGAGTCAAAAAGGAAGTAACGGGCAACAGTAGCAATGAGACAAGCGAAAGGTCGAGGACAATAGCAGGTAATGGTAGCGATGAGACAAGTCAGAGGTCGGTAACAGGATATCAGAGGGTCGATAGCACAATGAAACCAGGCTAGCTCGTGAGAGAGAACAATATTCGAGTGATCACCCTCCGGCATCTTTTTACATAGTGGAGTGGCATGTGGTGACCTGGAAATGTCAGATCATGTGGACGCGTCATCATTGAGCGCTGGCGTCACCCGCATATAGAAATGGCCAGCGGTGGACTCGTGCATGCGCGCTACATTCAGCTGGATCAGTAGCCTTACAAGGGTGTCGTCATGCACTGCAGGTGGCGGCATGGAATCCTTGCGTATGCTCCTATCACTGGACATCGTGGAGGAGTCAGTAAGGGAAACATGACAATAATGTATCACATTCAGAGGGTATTGAGGCACCGTGTTAATGATTCCTTTTGTGGTTTTATATATTTGGCGTTGTGCCCGTGGAGGGTGACACCTTTTTTTCTGTCTACCATTGCGTGTTCTATTCTTTCTGTTTATTTCTATAGCAGATGTAAAGGTCAGTGGTTGATAAATATCTCAAAATATAATCTCAATGTTGCACCTACAATATGTGTCGCTTTTTGTGGATTTTTGTTTTCCATACACAGACAAGTCTGGCAATGCACACAATGGATGCTCTTCTCTTCTATACACATTGTTGTTATGACATCCGTGTATACACATTCAGCCGTCATCTCTGCAAACACGCAGTAGGATTTCACATATGCAGACGGGCAAATCTCTGCATCAAGGACTCATTTTCAGTGCACACACACACACAGCTGATTCATATCTTGTATGCACACAGAGTACACCCGCTGCTCTACCCCCAGCCTTCTGCCCCCACCGATACTGGGCCAAGTTTCACCGCCTGTAACATCTGCTCCTTTTGTTCTCTGTCACTGTTTCTCTGTGTTTTCTTGGACTAATTCTTCTGAGTATTGATGTATTGATCCGCAGCTCGCACACAAACTGTAAACATGGGACACCGGGTAGCGGGGCCAGAGGACTGTAAAAGTTGTCATTCAGCTGCACGGTTAACCCTTGTGTCGTTGAAAATGGTGTTGGAATTGCTTGAGGTCAAAAATCAAATACAGATTCACAGATGTCTGCAACGGATTTACACTCAGGGGATCGTGTGGACAATTCTCAACTACATTAAACTAAATATATATTTATGTCAAAGAAGGTGCTTATGTCTCTGCAAAAGGACTAGGGACATTATACTGACCAGGGCCGGATTAACATAGGGGCAGATGGAGCAGCAGCTCCAGGCCCATGTCCCAGAATAGGCCCAGAGAAAAAATAACAATGTCTGCATTTATGAAAATGTGGTCCCCATTATCTCCAACACCATAGCAGCTACAGGGTCATATGAGGTATCACTGGAAAGGCCAGAGTATGCCCTTTCCAATGATACCAAACATGACCAGGTTTTATGTAACAATAAAAATAAAATAATAAATATTACTTTATTTTTTCTTTCTAAGACAGCAATACTTTCCACTTTTCAATTATAAAGTGAACAATGATGCTGCACTAACTCACCATCTCAAGTGTGGAGGTGATGACACGATCCGTTATTACGTATTGTTACACCAGAAAACCTAAACCACCGCACTGCAGCAAAGTGCATTGGGGGAGTGACTTTGGAACCCTGCGTTACTAATCTTTACACCTTACAAGGTCAAGGGAGGTGTCATTGGACAGGTCAGCGTCTGGCCTTTGCATTAATACCAAACATGACCATGTAAAATCTAAAAGGAAAACCCAAAAACTTTTTATCTTTTTATTTTTAGTTCCAATGCAATGGCATTGTCCATTTGTCACTTATAAAATGAGCAATACCACTGCCATTACTCACCTTCTCATTTCCCATGCTGGGAGCAAGATCAGTGTTTTATACATAGTCATATTATTCAAAAAACACAAGGGAAATATTTTATTTTTTTGGTTAAAATTGTATATTTTCTCAGAAAAATGCAGTAACAGGATCCCATTTTAAAAAAATTAACAAGAATTCCCTATAGAATATATAACCTTAAAGGTTTGGATGATAAAATGTGAAAAAATTATTTTACATGCTTTAAATGATTGAAATCTGAATGTAAATTTACTCACACAGTATCTGCCTGGTTAGATATAGCCGTATCTGCATTATAACCTAAAATCTGCTTTCATTTCACTAAATTCCAAAAAAAGCCACCAAAATCTTCAGCTCCAGGCCCATAGAGATCTTAATCCGGCCCTGATACTGACAAGGATTGAATAATAGCAACAAAAAACATTAGGGATGCACCAATATATTACGACCAAGTACAAGTATTGACACTTTTTTTCAGATACTTTGTACCTGCTTTGGCTTATATAAAGAAAAACAACATTTTGAGTTTGCTATTCACATAAAGCATCTGTTGATGTGAGCAATGCCTCGCAAAAAAAGAGTTCTCAGAAGGTCTGTGATCGAGGGTCGTTGAGTTGTATAAACTGGAAAGGGTTACAAAGTTCTCTCAAGGAGCTTAGATAATCAACATGTAACCTAGTGACTATATTTCCTACATATTTATTTTCTGTTAATCTGTATATTTGTGTTGTTAATATCTTACATTGTATTACTTTGTATTTCTGCAAATGTAACACTTCAATGTACTTGAACCCAGGACATACTTGAAAACGAGAGAAATCTCAATGTATCCTTCCTGGTAAAATCCTTTATAAATAAATAAATAAATAAATAAATCTGTCTGCTGGTAGATAATTGGTGTATGAATGAAGACGATTTAGTACCATGGCTTCTCTCCCTAGAAGTGGCCGTCTTGCCAAGATGATCAAAAGGCACACCATACTATTCTTAATGAGGTACAAGAGAACTCTAAACGGACAGCTAAAGTTTTGAAGAAAGCATTGGACCTGGCTAACATCTTTGTTCATGACTCTACTGTACGGAAAGCATTGAATAGACATGGTGTCCATGGCAGGGCACCCTGAAGACAGTCTCTGCGTTCCAAACAAACATTGCTGAGTGCTGGAAGGTTGCCAAAGACCACCTTAACACTCCACTACTGGGAAAGGTTTTGTGGACTGATGAAAAATAAGGTTGAGTTGCTTGTGAATTACACACACCACCATGGGTGGTGTGAAAAAGGGCATCACATACCAACACCAAAACATTATGCCCAACGTTTAGTTACCTCGGAGGAAGCATCATGTTTTCAGGCAGCTTTGCTTCTTTGGGGCCTGGACCACTTGTCATCACTGAGGTAGAAATGAACCCCCAAGATATCCAACCTATGGAAAAATAAGAAACCTGGTCAAGACGTTAGGTCATAGTGGACACATCCCAAGGTCATGACTTGCTTGACATTATGAGCAGACAGTATAGAAAAAGCAATCAGCTTTTACAAACAGCCAATCAATATGACTGACTATCGGGGTTATTCAAAGAGAAACGAAAAGTCACCGCACGTTGGGTGACTTTTCGTTCTCTTCAATTTGGTACGATTTGGCGATCCCATTTCGGCAACCCTGCGGTGTATTCAGCAAACACCACAGATCCGTCGTAATGCAGGGAGAAGTCGCAGCAAACCTGCCGAACACTCACCGCAAAACACAGGCAAATGCACACCGAAACTCGCAAAAACATCTGGATTAACCTCGCCGAACATGCCGGAGAAACCCGAGCAGGAGCCGATCACAGCGCAGAGCAGCCGCCGGAAAAACCCATCTCCGCAGACGAAGGAGGTTAAAAAAATACTAAAACAGTACGCTTGAATGTTTGAAAAGAGAAACGCTGTTTGCAAAGAAACTACATAATGAAAATGTCTGAAATTTACACATATGATCCAATGAATGATAATAAAAAGGGCTGTTAGAGAAAAAAGAAAAAACGATTTAAAAAAAAAAAGCGAAAAAAAGGTTGCAAAAAATTCCAAAAAATGCCTAAAGGATCCTAAAAATTCGAAAAATAAAGAGACTCTTTACTGCAGAATATTATAATGAACGGTTTATTAGATATTGAATTAAAACGGGAATATTTTTAACATTGAAACCTATGGGATTCGCCTGAATAAATCTGTCGAATGAAACCACCGAATGACAGGGCAATTCGGCAACTTTTCACTGCTGGTTTTTGTTCTCTGAATAGCCGAAGCATTGCTTCTCTATGGGGATTTCACTGCCCTCGAACAGGCACCGTATGTGCAGGCAATTCGCCAGGATTTGGCGAATTGCCTGCTCTCCGGATAGCCGAATGGCCAGGAAAGGTAACCGTACGCTGAATTTCAGCGTTCGGTTACCTTTAGGCCCCAATTCGCAGCTCTTTGAATAACCCTGTATACATTAAATAAAAGGCAATTATTCTCAAACTCGATTTACAACATCACATCCCTTAATTATTTATCAAACGAGAACCCTTGAAAGCTCTAGAACATCTGTGGTTCTTTTTGATTAGTCGATTAATTAGTCAATGGGGCCAACCTCAGCTTCTTCGCGTTTCGGGGAGGGGGTTTGCAACATGTTTAAAGTAAAAGCTAGTCTGCGGCGGCTTTGGGTGACGCTGAATCGCGTGATTGTTTATAAAAAAAGGACTGTAATTTTAAGAGAGGAGTTCGAGTGTTTAAACAACTCAATTGAAGGAGCAAAAAAAAGCGAGACGGGGAAGCTACAATCAGCCGTATTGATGCGGCACCTTTGATCATTTTCGTGGTATGCCCGCACTCTTCAGGAGTGAGTTTTATTGATCGTGGATTTTATATATCATAGGTTGATCTGCATGACGCATTTTGTGATATTCAATTCAGTTGTAATCATCACTCGAAGATTCTACCTCTTCCACTCGACCGGTTCTTACTCTTACTTGCTGCACTTATTCGGCTTGTTATTTTCCCTTTCATCCGTGTTCTCGCAGATTATGATCACTTCTTCTTAGCGCCGTGCCATATCAATTTTCCTCTCTCATTTTTGCTAGTCCATAATTTGAACGCTGAATATTTTCTGGTGCCTCAGTGTAAACCGTTCATTTCTTTACTTATCCGTGTTGTGTATAATAACCATGCCCCTAGGGCTACCATCAGAAATCTTGGAGCCCCTTACGGAGTAGGGATGTGCGTTTCGGGTTTCGGAATTTCAGAATTTTCACGAAATTTCCCGATTCGTGTTTTCGGATGCGGCCGAATTTCTGAAAATTTTTAGATCCGAAAATGGCAGATCCGAAAAGTTTTCCGAGCCGAAACGAAATATTTTCGGAATTTTCGAATGGACTTGAAATGTGTCAAATCGAAATTTATTGCTTTGAAACGAGGAGAACAGACGTTCCGAAAAAACGAAAATTTCCGAAATTACGAAAAGTCAATACAAAAAACGAGCAAAGTGACACGAAAATACGAAAAACGGTCGATATTCCGAAAACATGTACAATTCCGAAAAACGAAAATTTCCGAAATTACGATAAGTCGATACAAAAAACGAGCAAAGTGACACGAAAATACGAAAAATGGTCAATATTCCGAAAAAAAAATGTACACGAAAAACCAGTCGAGCCGAACCGAATCGAAACAGAAATCGGTCGAAACGAGCCGAATCGAAAAGTTTAAAAATCCGAAAAATCGAACCGAATCGAACCGAAAAAAAAATCAGTGCACAAGCCTATTACGGAACCACTGGTCGGGTCCCTTTTCCTTAGCCGCCCATTTCAGTAAATGTAGATACTCGAGTATACTGATAGATTTTGGTGACAAAAAATTACCTTAAAATTGGAGGGGTTGCGTTATATTCGAGACATCTGGATCGCGTGTAAAAAAAACAAAACAACTTTCCTTGCTCTGGATCCCAAGTCTCCCGGAAGTTCCGGTAGTCTCGCTGAAGTGAATGTGGGCTCCCTGATGCTTGCAAACACTTTAGGAACTCCCGGTTTCGGGAGTGGTGGGATCAATCACGGCCAGAGGGCATGCTCGGTTTAAGCCTTGCTCGCCTCCGCCGGCCATCTAATCGCTAGTAAAGAAGACGGTTGGCCGGCGACATCATACTTAGTAACAACTGCAATCATCCTAGAGCAGAGCACCCTGGAAGGATTTTAATTAACTACCGGTACAGTAAAATTTTGTTCCTCGCGTTATATTCGAGTCTTGAGTATTCTCTCATTTCCATAATAAATCTCTATTCACCGCGTTATATTCGGGTCGTGCTATACTCGAGTATCTACGGTAATTTAAAAAAATAATCATTTTGCGCCCTCTCCTGCTTACCTTATTTTACAGGAAGTTCCCTGGTGGGAAAGCATTAATTTTCCACCACTACCTGATGCACGCCACACTAATCGCTCCATCACTGATCAGTCTGAGTGCTCTTGCAGGCCCCACCAGCAAATTTGTTGGTATATGGGCTCAAAGGCAGTGAAATCCCCCATAGAGAAGCAATGGTTAATCTATTCAGAGACACCGAACAGCAGTGAAAAGTCGCCGAAGTTCCCTGCTGGTCGATGGTTTCATTCGTCAAGTTTATTCAGGCGAAAATGGTAAAAATATTCCCGTTTTTATACAATAACTAATAAACCATTTATTATTTTATTCTGAAGTAAAAAGTCTCTATCAGGGTTATCCAAAGAGATTCGAAAAGTCACCGCACGTTCGGTGACTTTTCGTTCTCTTCAATTCGGTTCCTTTTGCCGATTGCATTTCGGTGACCCTGCGGTGTATTCAGCAAGCACCACAGCCACAGGGCCCCCGAATTGCAGGGAAAAGCTGCCGCAAACCTGACGAAAACTAACCGAATGCATGCTGAAAACAAGCAAAAACATCTGGATTATCCTTTGAAAAAGCCGAACAGGAGCCGAACAGGAGCCGAACATGAGCCGAATCACACAGAGCCGAAGCAGCTGTGACGTAGAGGAGGCAGTGAATAAATTAGAAAAACCATTTGTATGAATCTGGGAAAAAGAAACGCTGTTTGCAAAGAAACTACTGAGCGAAAATGTCTGAAATTTTCACAGGAGGTCCAGGAATGATAATAAAGAGGGCTGTTACAAAAAAAATAAGCAAACTGAAAAAAAAAAAAAAAAAAATCGACTTTTAATTTGTTTTTAAAAAATTCAGAAAAATGCTTAAAGTATCCTAAAAAATCTATAAAAATAAAGAGACTTTTTGCTGCAGAATTTTATAATGAACGGTTTATTAGATATTGAATTAAAACGGGAATATTTTAACATTGAAGCCTATGGGATTCTCCTGAATAAATTTGCCGAATTAAACCACCGAATGGCAGGACATTAGGGGAACCTTTCACTGCTGGTTTGTGTTCTCTGAATAGCCGAAGCAGTGCTTTTTGATGGGGTTTTCACTGCCCTCGAACAGGGACCGAACAGGCACCGTATGTTCAGGCAATTCGACAGGATTTGGCGAATTGCCTGCTCTCTGGATAGCCGAATGGTCAGGAAAGGCAACCGAACGCTGATTTTCAGCGTTCGGTTACCTTTCTCAAGCAATTCGAATCTCTTTGGATAACCCTGTTTATTTATGGATTTTTTAGGATTTTATTTTAGGCATTTTTCTGGATTTTTTCAGTAAATTTTTTTCCGTTTTTTTTTTAAAAGTGGTTTTATTTTTTCTGTAACAGCCCTTTTTATTATCATTCATAGAATCTTATATGAAAATTCCAGACATTTTCGTTCAGTAGTTTTTTTGCAAACAGCGTTTCAATTTTGAAACTTTCAAGCGTACTGTTTTTTTCTACCTCCTACGTCAGCTTGTTGGCTTTTTCCGGCGGCTGGTCTGCGCTGTGATCGGCAGCTTGACGGCTTTTTCCGATGTGTTCGGCGTGTTTTTTGCTGTGGTTCCGTTGGGTTTTTGGCAGGTGTTCAGCAGGTTTTCAATGGGTTTTCCCTGCGCTCCGGGGTGCGTTGAATGCCGAATTCACCGCAGGGTGGGGAACTTTGATTCCCCGAAGTGTGGGGAACGAGAGAGCACCAAAATGTCGGCGACACTTCGGTGCTCTCTGAATAACCCCCTCTGCCTTTAATAGGAAAACCCTTTGTTTAGTTACGAGCAGTTAGCATTTAAGTACACATAGACGAAAGATGATGTCACACTCTTCTCTTCACAATGATGCGTTCAAGTAAAAATGAAAAGCCCTGTTTTACCTCCATATTGTCTCCCTGTAGACCCATTATTACGCAGCCAAGCTTTCAATAATTGGATTTTTTTCACGTATAATATTTCTTTAATACAGTTTTAAGGATGGTGTGCATAGCATAAAATGAATACATTACAAGTTTTGCGCGTATTATATATGCATATATTCACTTTTATAATAACATTTCAATTTGTTAGAAAATTTAAGTCTTTGGTATTAAAAGGAACAACATTTTTTTTCCCCCGGAATGAATAGCTGGCTACGTGATTCCCATTTTAATTATACATACTTGGATTCAGATATCAGGGATTTTACAAATCGCGAATTAGTACATTTTTCTATAACAGGTTCTTTGTAGCCTTTCGGCTCAGAAAAGTGCACTTGTCAGTATTAAGATTATTACAATAAAATAAAGTTACCGTGACGCGACAGCCGAAAATCGGGAAAATAAATATATAATAAATCAGACATTTATTGGTTGGATACATAAAAATTAACGATGACTATGGTGAGCGCCTTCGACTAAAATTTCGTTTGTGCAAAAGAAATAATAATTTAAGAAAATTGACACGATTTATTGGTTTTTTTTTCTACAATTTTTTTATTTTAAATTTTTTTTTAAAATATATGACTGTATTCTAACGACTGGAGCAGCTATCACTCATTTTTCTCACCTGGGGTCAGCATTTCTGAAAAAAAAGTGTTGGCTTTCAGAATCTGGTGTTAAGTCATTTTGCTTTTTGAATAATAACTTAACACTTCAATTTAAGTATCAGCAGAGTCTCTGAATTATGCATACACTCTCTTGTCTGTGTTGATATAAGTCTTGATGACTTATATCAACACAGGATCTAAAATTCAAGTAAAAATGGTGATAAAATAAAAAAATAAAAAAAATTATCTTTAACCAACGCATTTCACACATTCCGTCAACACAACATAGACAGAAAGTGGTATGTCTAGAGACTACATATGTTTAAGTGTCTCTTATCAGAATTTCTGACATTCTCCAAAGTACGAGCACCTTTTGAGCGATATCAGGAAATTACCACCCCTGTGACCTCTTGCGACGTGAACAAAATTATATAAAAAATTGTAAAAATGCCCTTCAGGCTGTGTGAATAAGGTGGTTATGAAACATAACTGAATTTCCCATCCATCCTATCAGAGCAAAAGGTCAGCACTGCACCTGTGATATGTAGGTGACCATAACAAAAATGGCTGCCACCTATGATGGACCGTCATTGCACGTGCACAGCGAGGGCGTCACAGTGCATGTGCAGGGTATAGAATCAACGTGCATGTGCAGGATGGGGCGTCACTGAGCCTACGTGGTGAGGGTGTCTCCATGCATGTATGGACATCACTTTTACAGAGGTGGCACAGCTGTCAACGCCAGTGGCCATTTTTGTTATGGTTGCTTACATGACAGCTGGTATAACAGGCAGTACACAATGACACCAAGTGCCAGCTTCCACCCCCCTGATGTGCCGCTCGGGGCATTCGCCCTCCTGGCCCCCCACTGATCCTACCCCCCAAAGAAACCTCATTATTGTATCTGACATTTCAGATAAGGGACACTAAACCTACTTATCTATGAAGCGTTAATGATATTTACATTTCATTATAAACATAAACTGACGCAGAAATAAATCAATGGTAAATATTTTTAATAAAACGTACCTGAGAAAAATTAACAAAAAAATAGAGTATATTTGCCTAAAGACAAGTTTTGAAGACGACTATAAAACAAAAGAAGCATCAAGTGAATGTCAATGTAAGCACCTTGTGATAAATTGGGGAAATTGAATTCACATTAATTAGGCTTAAAATATTTATATACATTTTGTGTAAGTTAATTCCACTTCAATTTATGAGATTTACAGGAAAAAACTATATGTATAATTAGAAATTACATATCTTATTGGGGAGTTAAATGAAATAGCAAACGAGTGATTAAAATTAAGATGCTATATTGATTAATTAGGATAATTAGCATAGATAAGGCAAACCAATGAATATAGATTTAATAAAGGCTGGGAATATGTTAGGAGTACAGATGCTAATGGAATATTAGAGTATTAGCAAACATACATTGAAGGAGGAAAATGCATGAAATAATGATTATGCTGGCTTGGGAAGTATAGTATGTATAAATAATGAAGGTTAATTGGATTATAATAGCTGATTAAGTTTTAGAAAGCAGCAGAGGATAGTAAATAATGGGACATACTGTACCGTTAATAGGATGTGTTTCTATGTAATATTTATGCAATAGTTATGTAACCTTATCACATCGTCTGAAAGAAAAGAAGAAATGGTGTGTTTTTCCAAGAGCTACCAATAGATATAGAAGTTATGCACAAGTAATGGAAAAATAAGTGTCACCAAAAGATGCGGTGCACTAACTTCAGTATACAAAAGGAAAGTGTCGCCAAAAGATGCGGTGCACTAACTTCAGTATACAAAAGTAAAGTGTCGCCAAAAGATGTGGTGCACTAACATTAGTACACAAAAGTCGCCAAAAGATGCAAATGATGCTGTGCAATAACTTCAATTCACCAAGGAAAGTGTCGCCAAAAGATGCCGTGCACTAACTTTGATACACCAAAAAAATAACATACAAGTATTGAGAAGGGATTTTACTTTTGCGAACCGTAACACCATTTTCTGATGGAAGTTATTCTTGTCAAAATAGTGGCTCAAGAACAATAAGTCACTTTGGAACAGCTCGTTCTTCTCTGTCTACCTGCAAATTAATGGCTTCTAAGTAAAAAATAGGAGCATGGGCATGTACACGGGGTGTGCCTGATGCGCCCAGCTACACTCTAATGTTGGGTGAAGAGCTCCTCTTTCATCTCCTACATTGACATTTTAGATGTCCTTTATCTGGTTCATGATGAATAACTTAAAAACTGACTGTGTTTCTAATTACAGGCTCGTTATATCTAAAGAAAATTTTGTATTTTGTCCAAAAATTTCTAAACATAGGTTTTCAATTAAAAAATGTTCCATGGGTGCCAAAACTAATGTAACGGGCTGCAGATGCTATTGAATAGGAGCCATTATTTAACCATAAGCAGATACAACATCCACGCTTGCAGCTTGGTCAACTGCAACTGCAAACATTAACGGTTCACTTCAAACCATTAATCTGACGACTGGGTTTGAATAGAGCTCAGGGTTGGAGACATCAACCCAACCATCACATTGATTACACCTCTACATAGATGTCCACTAGGGGGTTCAAGGTGTTTGTACATGGATTGTTTGTGAGTGTGCCCCAGTTTCAGAGCTAGGTATTGTCTCAACAATATTACTCTATGATTCTTGTTTTTCTCTCTTAGGATCACAATTTACATTTATTTTTGTCTTGTTTTATCTCTCTGATAAAGGAATAATTACAATCTCCGAAACTGAGTGTCCCACCTAATCATTAAGGTTATAACTCTTGCAAAAATACTATAAGACTTGGTTGGTCTCAAAGAGACTTTAGTTTAACTCCTTTATTCACTAATACAATGATGTCTTATTTTGGAACTTTTGTTCTTCTGATCCATTAAGGATCCACCATAACATCTTGCAAATCGTTTGCTCACATTTCATTCTCTATGATTCTTCTGCTATGAGATGTTCCTGAACTCTGGACCTCATGCAACTCACTCCAACCACACGTAACTCCTCTATGTTTATTTGTTCTCGCCTGGTCTCTGACCTCCTTCCATTCTATGTTCTAATTGACTTTGCGTTGCATTTTTTGTCTGTTTGCTTGTTTTATAGCCTTTGTGATGTTCTTTCCTAGCCTTTAGACATTTTTTTCTAGAAGGTGGTATTGATTCCTTTCAGCCTTGACCTACACAACCCACTTAAATCTTTGCCCCCGGCCAAACAGCGGCTCTCAATACTGGTTGCTTTGGCCAAGCTCTGACAATTGCGGAGAGGTTGTTCTTTTGCGTGAACTTCTAACTCCTGAGCATAAAGAAGAGGTCACAGGGCAACAGTTTTAAGTTAAAGAACACAAAGTCGACTCATAGATAGAGCATCAGCATCAGCACAACCAAAAATGTCTACAGGAAAAGGAAGACACGGCTGATCTTAGAAGTAAATTGCAGATGTACTCAAGCGTTAGGACACGGGCACAACAATTATGTTTGACTACCTGCTGGATTCCTTCTTGAAAACTGGGGTTTTGGTTTCTTAAACCTTCTGTCAGAAAGCCTACAATGGGAACAGGGGTTAAGGTTCCAAGACTTGAGATCAAGACCTCTACCATAATGATGTCTTGCCAACTCTATCCATGAAGAGGCTCTCCAATAGAAGCATTTTCCTTCCCACTCAGCTGGCTAGGAGTCAGGACTCCTCCTGGATCTGCTGCCCATCTTATGTATACAACACCCAGAACCTGAACTATCCAGATAACCGATGCCTCCTCCTGATCCTGCCAGCCGACGGTTCCCGTGGTATCCTTGCCTCCAGTTCCCGTGTCATTCTGCTGGTGGTTTCCCATTTTATTATGTGCAACACATGTCATTTACTCCTTTATCCGTGTTTGGCTTGGTTTCTTTGCATTCTGGGTTTCTTCCTTAAGGGGATAGTGCTGCATCAGGGCAGCACCCCTTCATGAATCCTGACAATATGCAGCATCTTCATATATTGATTAGAGGCCTTCTGAAGTGGCTAGTATGTTTTAGCTTGCCATAATATGTATCCAAAGTGACATATATTCTTCCAGCAAGCCAACAAACATTAGCCGAGACTGAATGCAGTATAGGTCAGGGAGTCATTGCACTATAACACCAGACTTTTATACACAACTGTACTTATAAACAGGAGAGACAATCTGTAAAGAAAAGAAAATAGTGGACCATGACCATGGTGGCAACTTGAAAACAAGGATTAATTATGCTAGGGATTATGTAGCCGTCTGTCAGAGCCATGAAGAGCAACCCATCTGGCAAAGAGTGTAAACGGATGTAGGGTGTCATGCCCCATGGCTGCAACCATCGTGACACCCCCCTGGTGGTACATTTCCTGTACTGTTCCTGCCCTGTAACCTGCATCCTGCAACCAGCACATCCAGCAATGCAACAGTTAATCACAAACACACGTGACTCACAGAATAAAGGGCTCTGCCCCACACTACAACATTACTGGTTCATTACAGCTCTTGTGTTCTGAGAGAGAAGTTCTGTTTACCTGCTGCTCTGCAAAAAAACCTATTGATCCTGTTTATTTTTGTTTTCCTGGTTCCTGCAATTATTCCACGCTTCCCATCATTTTACAGAATCCAACCTGGTCAGTTTACTCATATGTTCATCCTCCTCCACCCCTATCAACCGGTTTATTTGTGCTAATCTGCATCCTGGGTTCATATACCTCACATCCCGGTGCCACCCCGGTACCTGGGCATGACATCGGGATGCTAAAAAATGTCACCTAGTATGGCATGGCACTGGTAAGAGGGTTCTGTGTGAAAACAGATCCAGGATGCAAAAAAATGATATATTGCAAATGTCATTTGCATGTCTTACCCAGAGTTCCTTGCTGCATATGGGAAATGTAGCACATGAGCTCTGTGAAGCAGGTTTCTGAATTGCTGGGATGTGTAAATGACTTCTGCAATAATAAACTTTATTATTTGATGTGTGGAGGCTTTTAAGCTCATTTGTGTTTATTTGCCCCCTGTTGACCATACTAATTTAATCTCACTATTTACGACATCTAACCCCCCCCCCCACCCTTGTGCCCCTTATGTTCAATCCTATGATTTTGGTCAGTATAGCTTCCAGACCTGAAGAAGAGAGGAATACTCTTAAAAGCTTGTCTAAAAGATGCAATGTGAGTCCAATAAAAAGAAGGTATCACAAAGTACCGCTATACTCGTGGTTTTGGCATCTGGACTAACATGGTTTATCTACTGCCTGGCCAATAAAAAGTCATTGCCTACTGTACAAGTCTGTTATGATCTGGGGTTGCTTCAGTTGCTCAGATCTGGGTTCAGCAACATTATGTTCCCAAAACATTAGGTCATGTGACTCCCCAAATATACTAACTGTGCTGTTTTTTCCATCAATGTTTTTTTCTCCCCTGATGGCACAGCGGGCATATTCCAAGATGGCAATGCCAGGATTCATCGGGCTCAAATTGTGCAAGAGTGGTTCAGGGAGCATGAGACATCATTGTCACACATGGATTGGCCACCGCACAGTCCAGACCTTAACCCCATTGAGGTTAATCTTTGGGATAATGTGCTGCAGAAGACTTTACGCCGCGTCGCGACTCTCCCATCATCAATACAAGATCTTGGCCACAAATTAATGCCACTCTGGACGCAAATAAATGCCGTGACATTGCATGAAATTATCGAGGCGAAGCAACGGCGAATGCGCGACGCAATCACAGCAAAAGGTAACACAACCAAATATTAGTGTGTGATTTATTTTTTGGCCAGGCAGGGTATATTTTTAATTACTATTTAAGCTTTGTTTTGAAAGTCAACCCTCACCACAACTGGTTGAATCATCCGTAGCCCGAATTCACGTTTACAAGTGTCATTTCGGGTGACTAAGAAAATAAATGCATTTTAGCTTTTAAAGAAATTCTATTCTTTAAAAATGTATCGGAAAAAAATAATAACATTACTTAAAATTAGGAGTTTACCTAGTTTTTTTTTTTAATATATTCTTTCTTTTGGGATTTTTAAAGTTGAAGAAATAGCCTACATAGAAACAGCGTGGCACAGCTGACAACAACACAATGCAGCCACCACAAGACGTGTTGAAAAGTAACACAATGAGAAAAAGAATAAAGGGGAAGTGATTGAGCGTGAGGAGGGTAAGAGGCAAAATACACTAAAATATAAAATGAATAGGAAAATGAAAACAAGAAAGGATGAGAAGAGATGAAGGGAAACGCAGGGTGATATTAAACAATAAACAGCCATCGATCTGTAGAATTTACAGAATAAAAAAGGAGCGAAATGGCATCGATTTACCAATTATTTAAAATTTCATTTAGTATTAAATATATGTAGTTTTACAAACATAAAAAGTCCATATATTATAGCATTTGCACCCAAAATTATCCTTATTTTATGTAGATAAAAGTTGCAAATGCATAAATCCCTCCAATATATTAGCATAGAATTGAATGAAGTGGAAAAAATTTATAGCAACAGCCCCTTTTATGAGGAATCAGAATGTAACCCCTTCCCCTTTTTTTAATTCTTTCTTTCTTTCCTCTCCTTTTTCCTCTTTCTTTCTTTCTTTCTTTCTTTCTTTCTTATTTTCTTTCTTTTTCTCTTTCTTTTTTCTCTTTCTCTTTCTTTCTTTCTCTCTCTCCTTCTCAACCCTTTTTCTTTCCCTCTTTCTCTCTCTCCTTTTTTCTTCCTTCCTTTCTTTCTCACTCTCTCTTTCCTTCTCTCCCTCTTTCTTTATTTATTTTTTTCTCTTTCTTTTTTCTCTTTCTTTTTTCTCTCTTTCTTTCCTTCCCTCTTTCTTTCCCTTTCTCTCTCTCCTTTTTTCTTACTTCCTTCCTTCCTTCCTTCCTTCCTTCCTTCCTTCCTCTCTTTCCTTTTCTTTCTCTCTTTCTCTCTTTCCTTCTTTCTCTCTTTCCTTCTTTCTCTCTTTCCTTCTCTCCCTTTCTTTCTCTCTTTCTCTTTTTCTTTCTTTCTTTCTTTCCCTCTTTCTCTCTCTCCTTTTTTCTTCCTTCCTTCCTTTCTCTCTTTCCTTCTATCCCTTTCTTTCTCTCTTAGCCTCTTTCCTTCTCTCCATTCCTTTCTCTCTTTCCTTCTCTCCATTTCTTTCTATCTTTCCTTATCTTTATTTCTCTCTTTCCTTCTTTCTCTCTTTCTCTTTTTCCTTCTTTCTTTCTTTCCCTCTTTCTCTCTCCTTTTTTCTTCATTCCTTCCTTTCTCTCTTTCCTTCTATCCCTTTCTTTCTCTCTTAGCCTCTATCCTTCTCTCCATTTCTTTCTCTCTTTCCTTCTCTCCATTTCTTTCTCTCTTTCCTTCTTTCCATTTCTTTCTCTCTTTCTCTTTTTCCTTCTTTCTTTCTTTCCCTCTTTCTCTCTCCTTTTTTCTTCATTCCTTCCTTTCTCTCTTTCCTTCTATCCCTTTCTTTCTCTCTTAGCCTCTATCCTTCTCTCCATTTCTTTCTCTCTTTCCTTCTCTCCATTTCTTTCTCTCTTTCCTTCTTTCCATTTCTTTCTCTCTTTCTCTTTTTCCTTCTTTCTTTCTTTCCCTCTTTCTCTCTCCTTTTTTCTTCATTCCTTCCTTTCTCTCTTTCCTTCTTTCTCTCTTTCCTTCTATCCATTTCTTTCTCTCTTAGCCTCTTTCCTTCTCTCCCTTTCTTTCTCTCTTTCATTCTTTTTCTCTGTCTCTTTTTCCTTCTTTCTTTCTTTCCCTCTTTCTCTCTCTCTCCTTTTTTCTTCCTTCCTTCCTTTCTCTCTTTCTTTCTATCCCTTTCTTTCTCTCTTAGCCTCTTTCCTTCTCTCCATTTCTTTCTCTCTTTCCTTCTTTCTCTCTTTCCTTCTCTCTCTTTCTTTTTCTCTCTCTCTCTCTTTCTTTCTCTCTTTCTTTCTTTCCCTTTCTTTCTCTCTTTCCTTCTTTCTCTCTTTCCTTCTTTCTCTCTTTCCTTCTTTCTCTCTTTCCATCTATCCCTTTCTTTCTCTCTTAGCCTCTTTCCTTCTCTCCCTTTCTTTCTCTCTTTCATTCTTTCTCTTTTTCCTTCTTTCTTTCTTTCCCTCTTTCTCTCTCTCCTTTTTTCTTCATTCCTTCCTTTCTCTCTTTCCTTCTCTCCATTTCTTTCTCTCTTTCCTTCTCTCCCTTTCTTTTTCTCTCTCTCTCTCTTTCTTTCTCTCCCAGTGATACTGAAGTTGGGCATAGGAGATGGCCCAGTGAGGCATGTTGAAGTTTTGAATTTCCTATATGCCTTTTTATCATTTCACTGATACTATTAATGTTATATTTTAATTGTGTTCATTCCGCCAAAAAAATAAAAATAATTCATTACAATGAGTGAGAGTGATGAATATGCGAGTATCACAAGCCACCTGGCTGCACTCCTGCACATTTATTTATTCTATGAGTGCAACTTACAAACATAATGCATAGGCGTGCAGAAAATCCACAAAAAATATTAAATGATAAATAGCTTAAATGTATTGTAACATGTTTTTTTCTTGAATGCTCTGTCATTCATGATAGCGTCTCTTAACTGCCATCTGGAGCGTCCAAATGGTGCAACTGCAGAGCTGGCATAGTGAGCCTCGGGCAATGCCACTGCGATGGACTGCTCACCTTGTAATATTCTGCAGACAAAGGCAGGTCACGTAACGTTCTATTCACCTCCAAAGAAGAGCGAACGTCGAAAAACAATATTACTGTGCGACTTTCCTCTCTGTCTTAGAACGGACTGAGGACATCAGAAATGCTTCGTTCACTAATTCGACACTTTGCGGAGTTTGCAGATCGGGGTTCCTGTTTATTTTTTCTGTTCAGAAGAGATTAAAGGGTTACTCGTCAGACGCGAAGGAATCAGAGAAAAGGAGATGACGTGTTGGAAGTGATTGCAATTCGATAAGTTAGAATGCCTGCCAGTGAGTGTGAATGCCCTAAAATGAGACCGAAGGGCGACGAGTGCCTAATCAGGCTTTAAACATCTGACGCTGCGCTTAACCCCGTAATAACATGGCATGGGGGTCAAAAAAACAGTGGTTTAAGGCATTCTGGGAATTCTGTAGGCAATAAACATCTAGGGAACAAGAGTTTGAGACCCCGGGTGTAGAGTGTATTCACATAACAGATATTATCAAATGATAACTGCTCTACCAAGTTAGCATTTGCACTCAAAACAGTCTTCAAGTACGTCTTCCACACTAGCCATGAATATCTTCTGTTTTACCCAAATTGGCGCATAGAAAGCTACAACCTAACCCTTTCCAATCTTCATAAACCCAATAGCTATGACCTACACCAATGCCATTCATCTCAGGCCTTCGGCAAACCAGTGCAAAAGATTATGAATGCTGTCCTCTGAAGATCCAGACATTTGGTCAAAGGTCTACAGCCTTTTTTCAACGCTTGTCATGGAAATTAGATATTTTCCACCATACATCATCGATGAAAGAATGGTGGAGTCCATTGTTTCCATCTGACATTACCAGGCAGCTGACTTGAAACCAAGCAAGGTCCATTTATTGGTAGTTTGGAGCCCTAGAAAATATAATTGCCTATTGTCCATGTAAATACATACGGTGGCCTTGCTCATTGTTCATCTCTAAATATTTCCTTGACAAGATGTAGGGATTGCCCAACCCAGCTCAAGTCAAATCAACTCAGCTCAACCTTACCCAACCCAACCCAAGTCAAGTCAACACAAAATAACTCAACCCAACACAACACAACCAAAACAGGGTCCCTTTCTTTATAGTTATGAACCTTAGAAGATATTTTTGGTTAGTGTCCACGCAAACACATATGTTATGATCATTGCACATTGTTCATCTCTAAATTTTCCTTGACAAGATGTAGGGATTGCCTAACTCAGCTCAATGCAAATCAACCCAACCCAACTCAGCCCAACCCTACTCGACCCAATCCAACTCAACCCAACACAAAACAACTCAACCCAACACAACACAACCCAACCCAAACAGGGTATCTTTCTTTATAGTTATAAACTCTAGAAGACAGAGGGGTTATCAACCCATCTCAACCCACCCCAATCTAACTCAACCCGACTTAATCACCAACCCTACTCAACCATGTATTATTCCTGTGTATTATTCAGTAAATAATTATTTGTAAAATTTATGGAGCCTTGTGCTTGTCAAAGCCTACTCCAGCTCTTCTTCATCGTGTTCCCCATCTTACCGCAATCATTATTTCAAATGTGAGCTCCATTCCCTCATCAAAACTCTATATTTTGATAATAATTAAACTCAGTATCACAATCAAGGGAATGGCGGCCCTGGAGTAAGCGGCTGCCTGTCGCTTTTTCAAGGTTATGCTTGACTGCTTTTCTCAATCCAAAAGCAATCAGCTAGCAGTAAACCATAAAGTCTTTAATGGTCAATACCTATTTATATAACTATTCGGCTATACAGTGGCACATAATTCTATGGGGAATAAAAAAAATCTCCCTTTGTCAGGTGTCATTACATTATCTCTGGTTTTAGACCCAAACCTAATTCCGTGTGTTCTCCAGGGTGAGGTGGGGGCTTTCAAATCTCCATCTGGGTACTTAGCCCCCTTTCTACTTGCGCGGCGTTCGATTTGTAACTTGCACATTAATGTCCGCCTTCTCCTGTAGCTGATTCATCCCGCAGCCGCCTCGCAGGCTGCCGCAATTAATTCTCCCATGAAAGATTTACTTAAAAATGAAATTTCACAAGCGTAATGCTGCCATTCTTCTCATGAACCCGCTTGTGATACGCTGCTAATTACACGTTAAATCTTCAAGCTTAAATCTGCAATTCTGTCTTCCAAAGGAAATCAAATCCATTTAACTGTGAGCACCCATTCACTGCCGCTGCCACTGCCGCCGCCGCTGCCACCGCCGCAGCCACCGCAGCCCTGCCTCCTTTCATAGCAAGCCGCAATCAGACTGGAAAAGACAAGATACGCGGAATTACTGTAGAATATAAGGAAAGGGACGCGAGAAAGATGCGATAGGATAGGATATTGTGCAACAATAAAATAAGTTATAAAGCTACATAATGGACAGAGAAAATGCGTTTTTAGCAGTGGTGGGGAGGTATTGTTTTATCCGCTGAACCCTATTGTACTTTCTCCTTAAGGTTAACTTACCTCCTCACCCGTATATTACTTAAGGGGTTATTCAAAGAGCACTGACATTCCGGTGATCTTTCACTTCAGTGAGTCGGCGAGTTAAATTCGCTGACCCTGCGGGTCCCTGAAGTGCGCTGGACGGATCTGCCGAATGCCAGCGATAAACCAGCAAACGCAGCTGCAAACTGCCGAACGCAGCCAATAAGCCCACCGAACACCGCTGAAAGCAGCCGACGACCCGTCGAACAGACCGCCGAACGCAGACGATGACCCGCGGAATGCCGCCGAACAGTTCGTCGATCGCCTCCGAGAAAAGTCGACCAGCTGCCGAAAGCTGCCAAAAAAGCCGATCAGCCGCCGAAAGCCGCCAAAAAATGCCAATCAGCCATCATAAAGGGGTAAAAAAAAAAGAGGTAAAAAACCCCAAAATTTTTAAAAGGCGTTATAAGCACAACTAATGTATGAAAATGCATGGAAATAATATATAAGGTCCTATGAATAATAATAATAAAAAGGTCTGTTACAGAATTAAATTAAAAACACCATTAAAAAAATCTGAATCAAAAATTTCACCAAAATATCCAGATAAATACCTAAAAAATTCTCAAAAATAAATTGATAAAACGACTTTTTGTTGCAAATGAAAAGAATAAACGGTTTGATAATTTTTTTTTTATAGAATGCAGATTTTGTTTTTACATTGAAACTTACGGGATTCACCTATTTAATCCTGGTGAACGAAAGCACAAAAAATCAGGGCATTTTGCCAACTCTTCAGGGCTGTTCGGTGTTCTCTTAATAGATTAACCGTTACTTCTCTACGGGGAATGTCACTGCCGCCGAAGGTCACCGAATTGCACCGTATTTCGCTGGCAATACGCCAATATTTCGGGAATTGCCAGCTTTCCGAATAGCCAAATTGCCACAAAATTGCACCGTACGGGGAAATTCACTATTCGGTGCATTTTGGTGGCAAATTCGGCAGTCTGTGAATAACCCCTTTATTTTCTATCTCCTGGTTTCATTTATTTTTTTATCACAAGGGTCAGCATCGTTTGCCCTCCACATGTTTTGTAACTGCATTTCCCATGAGTCTCTGCCAGCCTAATAAGTGGCTGAGCATCATGGGAGATGCAATACCAAAACATCTGGAGGGGGGGACTCGGGGGTGCCGACCCCCGATTTAACCACGTTCTTGCCTCGAGCACAGCGTTTGGCCTGAAATAAGGAATTTCCCTTTAAATAAAATTTGCATCTAGATGATTGAATCCCAGACAAAATATTTAAAACACCAGAGACCGGTTACCATGGCGACGGTGAAACTTACACACATTTGTTAAAAACAGTTATGCTATTCGTCTAATTACTTGTAAATTTTCCATTTAAGTTCATTAAATTCTGCACTAATAAATGATCCTTGAAGATGAAACGTTAATATCAACAGCTCCTTTTCGACAGGAAGTATAAACTCCGCGCGGAATGGGCAGAAAATGGAAATGTACAAACTCCGATGTTAATTAACGGGGGTCAAGTTAAAAAAATACGGTCTCTATTACATTCTTTGCGCAAACGCTAACGCTTGCGCAAAAACGCATTAACGCGAGGGGAAAAACCCTTCGCGCAGAACGTCGTATTACAATGTCCGCGCTAAAAATGCGCGTTAACGTCTACCGCGGGTGAACCTGCGCTAACCCTTCGCGAGCGTAATGTACGTTGCGCGTCCTATACTTAACATTGTGAGCGCAAACGCGTTTGTGCGCTAGTACGTGGATGCTATTACAATCTATGCGCAGTTTGTAACGCACAACCTTTGCGCGCATAATTTTAACGACTTCTAAAAGCTGGTGTTAACGGCAAATCTGAACGTTCTGGCCGAAACCAAATACACCAGCACGAAAAAAAAAATACAGCAAAGTATAGTTACACATTCTACACATACCCAAACAATAAAATGGAGAGTTTGTGCGTGTTTTTATTATTGCTGCAGCATATATACGCAGATTGATTTTGACAGACGCAAAAACTGAACGGGAGACAATTGTGATTCTTAATTCTGATTGGCTGAATCGCGTGAAGAAAACAGTCCGCACACTGATTTCTGCGTTAATGTGCGCACGTTTTTGCGCTTTATTTTTTGACTGATGGAAAATGCACTCGGATTTTAATACCACTGATATTTTTCGCACGTTAACGTTTAACGCTGCGCGCAAAAAAGATAGCGCTGCACGTGCACTTTTGCACGATGAATTTAATAGAGCCCTATGTGTGGGAACTTACCAAGTTCATTTGTATTTCATGTCATTAAAAAAGGTTACCAGGGGACTGCACTCAGAGCTGTAGCCAGAGACCCCATCAGGGGGTTGTTCAAGGGCCCATATGTTCAAAGGCCCAGGGGGTCCTGGCCCTTGCCAAACCCTTTGTAGCTTGTCTAAGTGCCACAGATGTAAGGGTCCCTCCATGCCACCCAGGACTGACACACCAAGATACCTACAAACGTCCTGGTGGGTCACTGCATCTGGATCCGGTAAGAGCACTCTGGTCTAGAGCAGAAAGGAGGCCCCATTTAGTGGTTGTGTAAGGAGCCCCAAGGCAACCCTGCCTGTAGCAGTTGCTTTACGTATGAGCAAGCCAAGATATTGGCATTCCCATGCATTCCTATCGTCGTGCTCTCACAAGTCCATATGGACTCCAGGAGACGATACCATCCACAGCTACCGGTATCCATTGGCACATCCCAAATGTTACAATCCGAGCTGCTACCATAGCGTTCCTAATAGTGTCGACAATAAGGAGCTGGTTATGATCATCGTCTTGCAACATCATTATCCACTTGGCGATAATTTGATTTTTGAAGAGTCTTCCATGCTATGGTAAACATCTACACACCTGCCAACTTCGGCAGGTTAGATTAGTTATGTCCCTTGGTACCTGTGTTCCATACACCGTATCTGTAACATAACCCCATAGAAAGAAGTGGAGGGGAGTGATATCTGGTGAACGAGGTGGCCAGGGAATTGGGTCACCCCTTCCAATCCACTGCTCTGGAAATGTTTCATTTAGGAACCCACCAACACGCCGTCCCCAATGTGGTGGTGCAGCATCTTGCTGGAAAATGATGGCTGGTTGAGGGTCATGCAGTTGTGGTGCCACATATTCAGTCAAACGGTGAAGGTAAACATTTGCAGTAATTGATGTCTCGCCGAAGAAAAACGGCCAATGATTCAATAGCACATGATCCCACACCACACATTCATCTAAAGCAGAGGAACCCTGATGCCACCATTGATGAGGGGAAGCTACAGCCAACATGGCAAGAAATCCAGCACCGTCTTGATGAGCTTCGCGCAACTAATGGCGCCCATATAGAGGTGTATTAAATGAGGCAAAAAATCCTTAAATATATACGTCTCATTTTGTAATAATTTTCACTTATCGGTCTCTTCATTCGCCGTCGGAATAAATTTATGAAATTGTAAAGAGACTTTATGGACACCCTGTATAATTTTTATTACCATCCTGCGTCGTCTTCTCTTCCTTCCCGTTAAAACATTGTTTAGAGCCGGGAGCTTGTGCTTAAATCCTTGTTTTGCAGCTTTTTTCTGTGTGTTCGGCGGCGAGTCTCGCGCTTGCCTCAGGGTATCCTTTTAAGGGCCTGCCAAAACGCTGTCTTCATACGCTTAATGTAACGGTGAACGCCACTGTCTCATCTGTGATATTCACAGTAACATCTCAAAGTCTTTTAAATAATGTACAAAAAAACAAGAGTCGATGGGGCTGTTCAAGCATTAATGGAGCTTTGTGCTAATGTTTTGACAAAAAGCGCCCACCGACGCATGCGCATCACGTTAAAGGGATATTCTCAAAGCGTTCACTTTTCTCCTACATCCAGGGCCCTGTTCGACGGCTGTCAATATAAAAAGTTGGACACTAATGGAAAAATCGTGCTCCAGCTGTTTAACGTCTCACCTTTAACGCCCGTATTCATACCTAGACGCTAAAATTACCTGGAGACGTTAAAGTCGCAAGTGCCACTAACTCGAGCTGTAGCTAGATTACTTGAGCCCTGCAAATAAAAAAACATTATAAAACACATGCTGCTGATTTTTCCTTGGTTTGAAGTAATTACCTCTAAAAAGGAAAAATAAAAGTAGGTTTTTATCTCCTGTTTCCATTTTGTGGATTTTTCCCACGAAGCAACACTTACCAAAATCTGTGCGTAAGTTTTACTTTACTGCTGTGCTTTATTTTCTGCAGTATTTAACAGTTAATGTAATGGAGGAGGGAATGTTTAGATAAGGCTGCAGGGGGTTTATTGTTCTACAGGCTACCTTAGATAAAAGTTGGCAGCTGAATGAGATAAGACAGGGAGCGTAAAAGACTTCGGGCCACATTATGTTTTTAACGCTAAACGGGGATGTTAAGGAGGACATTGTGCGCCTGCAGGCTTCCCCGTTTTAGCGCGATATTACGGTGCAGGCGATAATCCAGCAGCCTGCATTGTAACGCGGCGCTAAGCCTCGGGATGCTAAGCGAGCATGTCCTCCATGGAGTCCATAGGGCTACATTGAGGCCTCCACTGACAGTCACATGACCTGCAGGATCTCGCCACGCGAGATCCGGCAGGTCGGCGTAGTGATTTGCAGAGGGAGACTGGGGGTGATGTAGTTTGCCAGGTGGCCCTCCTCCTTCTTTTCCCACTGGGCATTTACCCAGTGTACCCAATGACCAGTCCAGGCCAAGGTCCACATTCTGGGGATTGTCACTATGCATGAGTCCAGACTGATGAAGCTTGGACTGGCCAGTGGGCACATCGGGCAAATGCCACAAAGACCACAGGGCAGCTAGGAGAACAAATCTGTCATATGTCATTTGAGGAGACCTTTACCACGCTCATATATGTCTTCTCTAACCTAAGATTGCAGTCCGACACTGACAACGCCAATATATTCAGCACTAGAGATGCACTAAGCCTCTAGGTCAGTTTTGACCTTTACAGACCTGGCAGGGAGGTGTAGCTGATGATAATCCTCTAGACACAGTGACCAAGGAGATCCATGTCTGGATTAACGTTTACCAAATGAAATATGGAAAAAAAATAAACAAAACATTGAAAAGGGGCAACTGCTTTGAAGTACTCCAAAGACAAACCCCTTGGCCAAGCCGTGATGTGGCCACAAGGAGCCTTCCTACACATTTAACCACTTCGATGCTATGGACGCGCTCAGCGCGTCCAACCGCATGTCACCTTCCATGCGGCGGACGCGCTGAGCGCGTCCACACTTTGGGGTCAGCGTTCGGCCGAGTTCCGGCCGATCGCTGGCCCCCCCGGTGCGGGCTGACATCCTCGATGTCAGCCCAGCATCCGGAACCGCCGCCGGTGAAATTAGGTGTCATCGCGGCGGCGCGATGACACCTAATTCAGTTGCCCCCCCCCCGCATGTGCGGACGAGGCGCCTGAAAGGGAGGGGGGGAGGTCCTTCGGACCTCTCTCCCTCCCGATCGGCGGCGTTGCAGGGGTTAACCCAGGCACCATTTGGAAGGGCACAGCCTGCCCTTCCAAATGGTACCTGGCATTAACCCCTGGGGAGCCGGATCACGAATCAGCGCTGAAAAGTGCCGGTTCGTTATCCTTTCCCGGAGCTGGCCGACATCTTGGATGTCGGCCAAGCTTCCGGGAACTCCCCCTGAGGACTGGCGTCATCGTGCATAGCACGATGACGCCAGTCCTGGAGTTAACCCCTAGCTGCCACCAATGGTGGAGATAGGGGTTTCAATAAACCCCCTATCTCCCGATCCGTGGCAGCTAGGGTTTAAAGTTTGGAATCGTTGGATCGGCCAGAGCATGGCCGTTCCAACGATACCAAACACAAATGTGAAAAAATTTGTAAAAAAAATAAAAAATAAAAAAAATAAATATTTAAAAAAAAATTATAAAAAAATAAATAAACAAGTTTTTTTTCTTTCTTTTGGTTTGTTAATGCAGCAATATTGTTCCCATTTCAATTATAATGTGAACAATGATGCTGCACTAACGATTTTTGTATGCAGTGCGTTTGTTAAAAATCGTGTAATTTTCCCCAAAAAAAAAATGTAACGAGACCCCATCTCTAATTTTTCTTTTTTTTTTTTTGTAATTCTTTATTTATAGAATTATAAAACAGTCTCACGTACTCAAACGAGGATACGACCCCACTGGGCCTGCAAAACAAGTAACCAAATACAAAACAATATCACGTGTGTTAACTAGGTACAAGATGGCAAAAGAGGGGAATCTGGGCCACTCAGAAAAACAAAAATACCTGAAGCGAGATAAAAATAAAAAATAAAAATCAAAAAGGAAGGGGAGGGGAAGAGGGTGTGTGGGAGGGGGACAGGGAGGGAGTGAGTAAGATGGGGGAAGTTAAGAAGGGAACTCCTCACATCCGTGGCCCCAAAACGTAAGCATGAAGGGTATATAATAAGGTTAATCCGTAACTCCAGATGCACGGGGAAACAACAGCAAAAACAAGCCAAAAGTCCATATCAAATATAAAATAAGGGGAAATGACAACATGTGGAGGAACTGTCCAAACATTGAAAAGCACTGAAGACAAGGATTGTCCAGAGCTTAAAAAATAAAGGTAGTGACATGTCTCAACCCGGCCGGGCTTCTGATGGGCTTAGTGAGACGCCCGCAGCCGCGAGGTCAGCCCAGGCTGATTCGGGATCAGTAACCGTATACGGTATATTATTGTGGGTCACCACTAAAGAGCCTGCCAGGCCCCAGCGATACCGAATCCCCTTACTGCGGAGAACAGTCGTCACGTCACGGAGCCTCCGGCGGGCCATCAAGGTCAAAAACGGCAGGTCATGGTATAATGCTAAAGTTGTTCCTTCAAATAGCACGGGATCTCGGGCGCCAGGGGAAGACATAAGCTTCGCCTTCAGGGCAACATCTCGGAAAACAACCACCACGTCCCCAGGAACCCCTCTGGGCGCCGCCGCCGCCTTCCGGACCCGAAACGCCGCTCCAACTAGCTCGGGTGTCGTAGAGGGCAGACCTGAGACCTGAAGCGCCAGTCGTTCCACGTAGGGCAGCAAGTCATTAGCTAATACTGAGGTTGGGATGCCTCTGACCCGGACGTTTCGGCGTCGGTGACGAGACTCCAAAGTTTCCACCGAACGAGTTAGGGTTTCCACCTGGGAGCGGAGGACGGTTAGCTGGTCAGAAAGGTGAGACTGCTCCTGAGCTACCCCATCAGTCTTCCCTCTCACCTCCGTTACTTGCGCTCGGAGCACCTCCACCTCCGCTCGTACTGCCGCCACCTCCGGTCTCCACATGCCTCTTATTTCCTCCAGAATCCGACGGAGGTCCCCCTTCGTAGAGGGGAGATCGTCATCCTCCTCCGCAATCTGAGTAACACTGCCAGATCCAGGAGGTCCCACCAATGTTCCCGGTTCCCGGGTCCCTGTGGCGGAGCCGTCACCCATCGAGGCCTCGCTACATGCGGCGGAGAGTAGCTGCTCTTCTGCCGAGTCTCCGTCTGAGGAATCATGCTGGGCCGCCAAGACCTTCGAAGACGCCGCCAACGCGGCCTTCCATTTTTTTTGCGCTCTCTTTTTGGCGGCCGCAGTAGGAGGGAGCGATCCCAGTGACTGAGATGGCGGGGTAAGCCAGGACATGCCCAATCCATCTCCCGTGGGCCAGGAGGGGTCCTCGTCCCCCATGGAGTCATAGCCGGACGGGAAAGAAAGTGAAGCCGGTGCCTTCCGGGAGACAGGTCCTCCAGCCATCGATTCCCTTATGTCCCTTTGGCCAGGGCCACCAGTCTGGTGAGGGCGTTGGGGTATTCTCTTACCCATGTGAGCAGCAGAAAGACACCGGAAAACAACACCAAATCCCACAATCGCTTCTGATAAGGTCAGGTAAAATAGGCCTGAAGTATAGGCCCCAACTCTCCGTGTCAAAGATTTCCCCACCGGGTGCACAGAAATGTCCACCCGGGCTTACTAGGCAGTCCGGTAATAGGGGGGAGCAATCCTGAAGCAATACGAGTGGAAAAAATAGCGAAAAGTCGGTAATGAAGCAGGAGCTCTGCAACATGCGTCCACTCGCTAACACAGCTAGCCACGCCCCCCATCTCTAATTTTTCTAACAAGCGCACCCCATACAAAATACAAACGCAATTGCTCGCATGTTAAAATGTGAAAAAAAAACCACTTTACACGTTGTAAATTATTGAAAAATTCATATTTTATTGCATTTTTTGTTATAATATACAGACAGGTCATGACGTATACATATAATAATGACATATTATGAATCTGCCGAGTCTGACGGAAAGAACGATATATAATATGTCTGGGTCATATACTAAAATAAGCCTTAAAAACACGTTTAAACATGATGAGCAAAACCGGTAAAAATGAGCTCAGCACAGAGGCGGGAAAAGCCTCAGCAGCGAAAGGGTTAAAGGTATTTCTCCAGATTGGTATAAATCATTCTCTTTTTTTTCAATGTCAACTTTCCTGTTAGCAAATACAAAACCTGGAAGGCCGAATCGACGGCCCATTGAGTCAACTATTGTATGAGTGCTCTGGTAATCACCGAAAAAGCAATTTTCCATCTCTTGTTTTCTTTTTACGGCTTGCATTGTGGTGGGACTCATTGATACTTTTTGTAGGACGTTTCTAGCAACAGGTCCATGGGCGCATTTTCAATAGACATTTTATGGATTAAACATTTCTTTTGAACAATTTGGAAGAAAATGGGAAGACGTGAAGACATGGACAACTCTCTCATCTTGTGATCTGGCCCAAGAATCGCCAACATCAAATTGCGAGTTGAGTTGCCGAAACCCACCTGTAATGATTCTAACCCAACATCAACCGCATAGGGTCATTAATTACTCATTGGTGGATTGAAAGAGAATTGTTGAGATGAAGGAATAATGTAGGTGGAAAAATAGATGTAAAATTCTGCTATTTTGGGGTAAAATTTGCAATTCTCCACCAATTCACTGCTTAGTGAGAAGCTGCTGTATGGTGTATGCTAATCATATGCAGCTCTCGGAGAGGCCGTGCCAGTAATTAGTACTCAGAAGGTGCCTTTTCCTTGGCTGTGTACACAGAGTTCGGCCTCTTTAGCCTGTCCCTGGTACGCGGATCTCGGGGTCTCCCTAGTGACAGGCCCATTGTGAATGCAGAGGGAGTCCGGGCAGCTGCAGGAGCAGTAATTAGGGTCTATACATCCGTCACCAGCACTAACTAGGTCAGTATTTCTGGTGGCAGACAGTGACTAAGTGCCAATCTGCTTAATATGAGCATTGTTTATAAATGCTGAGGGATGAAAACAGGAACGATAAGTCATTCCTACCGGCGCGCCTGTATCAGAATAACAAGGAGCTGGAAGAGGGAGCAAGAGAGAGATCAAGGCAAGCAAAAGGATGTGGGGAGAGAGAGAGAGTGAGACGGGAGACGTGGAAGAAGGAGAATGAGATAGTGAGATCAGGAGACAGTAGAGGTGTATGAAAGAGAGGGAGAGAGACAGACGATGTGGGAGAAAATATTTTCCTCTATATGTGTCACTGGGTAGATCCATTGTGTGATATTTTCCAATATATGTGTCACTGGGTGCATCCATTGTGTGATATTTTCCTCTATATGTGTCACTGGGTGTATCCATTGTGTGATATTTTCCTCTATATGTGTCACTGGGTGCATCCATTGTGTGATATTTTCCTCTATGTGTGTCACTGGGCGCATCCATTGTGTGATATTTTCCTCTATATGTGTCACTGGGTGCATCCATTGTGTGATATTTTCCTCTATATGTGTCACTGGGTGCATCCATTGTGTGATATTTTCCTCTATATGTTTCACTGGGCGCATCCATTGTGTGATATTTTCCTCTATATGTGTCACTGGGTGCATCCATTGTGTGATATTTTCCTCTATATGTTTCACTGGGCGCATCCATTGTGTGATATTTTCCTCTATATGTTTCACTGGGCGCATCCATTGTGTGATATTTTCCTCTATATGTGTCACTGGGTGCATCCATTGTGTGATATTTTCCTCTATATGTGTCACTGGGTGTATCCATTGTGTGATATTTTCCTCTATATGTGTCACTGGGTGCATCCATTGTGTGATATTTTCCTCTATGTGTGTCACTGGGCGCATCCATTGTGTGATATTTTCCTCTATATGTGTCACTGGGTGCATCCATTGTGTGATATTTTCCTCTATATGTGTCACTGGGCGCATCCATTGTGTGATATTTTCCTCTATATGTTTCACTGGGTGCATCCATTGTGTGATATTTTCCTCTATATTTGTCAATGGGTGCATCCATTGTGTGATATTTTGTGTTGTAAAACCTGCCCACCCCAGTATCTTTCCATCACTTGCTCCTCACTGTGTGGCTTTGGCCATATAATGGAGTGAATGGGTCAGTCACCGACTCACATCATTGTATTGTGTTGGATATATTCAAAGGACATCACCAGGTGGTAGATTAGAAGATTTTTAAGCCCCCGTTTTATCTCATTCAGCTGCCAGCTCTTATCTCAGGTAGCCTGGAGAACAATAGCCTCCTGCCACCTTTTCTAAACATTCCCTCCTCCACCTCATTTTTTTTTTATTTTATAAATAAAGTTTTATTGAAGAGCAGTATCCAACAGTAGCATTCAATTCGTAAGGCAAGTGCCATGTACTTTTCAGTTTTTAACCATAACATATAGGATTAAAGAAAAGAGTGAATGAATAATGGTCAGTAAACAAAAGAACGCTACCAGAAAAATAAAAAAATAAAAAGGGGGGGGGCTCTGCCCAAGCCCCAAGAAGAAAGACGAGAGAGAGAAGGAAGAAAGAGAAAAAAGGGGGGGGGACGCTCGACTGGGAGCCTGAGGGACCTCACATAGGGGTTATCAATACAACCCTGCATTCAACGTATAGCAAACTTAAAACGTTAAAGACCAGCCACTCCTGAGGAACCCATCTGTTCTAGCCATGGGGACCAGACTTCATAATAATTAGGCAATGTGCGATTAGAAACTGCAGTAAGTTCCTCCATTAGTTGAACGTCACGAAGTTTAGCATAGATGCGGCTGAACGCAGGGACTGAGGGACAATTCCATCTCTCGGCCAGGACTCTCCGGGTCACAAGTGTAATCTTCGCCAATAATTTGTTCACCGGTCTAGAGAGGTCAGGAAGAGGTCTTGGCAGTAAAAAGGTCCAGGGATCTTTGGAAATGTCCTCATCAAGAACTGCTGAAATGAGAGTGTGGCTCTCCTCCCCGATCGCCTGAACTCAGGGGCAGGCCCACCACGTGTGAAAGTAAGTCCCCTTTGTGCCACAGCCCTTCCAACACAAGTCCCGGGTATTCGGCTGCATGCGAGAGATCTGAACCGGTGTCACATACCATCGGAAAATGGTCTTGATCAACTGCTCCTGGTGCGTGGTGCAGACCGAAACCAACTTCATTGCCTCAAACCCTTGGGGTACGACCCCATGAGGCACAAGCGCTCGGCTCCGCCCCCTCCTCCACCTCATTAACTGTTGAATTCGTTATATTAGATAAACCAAAACAGTAAAGTACAACTTTTGCACGGATTTTGGTAAATATTGCATCTTGGGAAAAATCCAGTAAACGGAAACCGGATATAAAAAAAATGTATTCTTCTGAGTTGGATGTATTCAAATGGCATCACCAGGGGGTAGATTAAAAGTCTATTAAGCTCCCTGTCTTATCTCATTCAGCTGCCAGCTCTTATCTCAAGTAGCTTAGAAAGAAATAGCCCGCTGGTGCCTTATCTAAACATTCCCAAAGGACGTCACAAGGGGTGAATTAAAGTGTTGGAAGCCCACTATCATATTTCATTCAGCTGCCAGCTCTTAGCTCAGGTAGCATAGATATCACAGTAGATCCCCTGCAGCCTTTTTTAAACATTCCCTCCTCCACCTCATTAACTGTTAAATACTGTAGATTAGATACACAACAGCTGCAAAGTAAAGATTTTGCACAGATTTTAGTAAATGTTGCATCATGGGAAAAATCCACAAAATAAAGATAAAACTAACTTTATTTTTCCTTTTTACATGCAATTACTTCAAAAGAGAAAAAACCCAGCATGTGCTTTATAATGTGTTTTATAAAGTGTTTTATAATGTGGTTTTATTTGTAAGGTACAAGCAATCTCGTTACAGCTTACATAGGTGGTAGTGTGCCTTTAAAAGCACCGTATGACACGCACATTCCTTCTGCTGTGATTTTTACGAAAATGATGCTCGGTTTGGTGATAAAGAGAATCAGAAATCTCAGCTTTGCCCGTATACAACTAACTGACCTAAATCCTGATGCATCTGTGCAATAACGCTCAGCGTTTGCTGACGCGCGGCCTGCGTGGCGGGGAGGAGAGCAGTCAGATGGCGTTCGATGAGAAACACATTTAAAATGATGTGCAGGTCTCCTGAGGGAGGTTAATGCGCAGGTTTAATTAGAGGGAAGGGTAAGAGGACAGAATAAATAATGATTTATCAAAGGAATTCCCCATCGCTGAGATGAAGACTTGGACCACAATTTTTTTTTTAAATGGAAATGTAATACACAAAGACATGGAACCAAGCCCACTGTTATACTACATTTAATGAACAGCACCAACATATTCTGCAGCACTGTACAATCTCATAGTGATCCAGGCAGGAGATGAGGGCCATGATCATGAATTTAATTGTTACAATAGAGGACCTACTGTAGTTACTAAAAAACTGAAATGTCCTTATTGTGTTTATTTTATGTGGCTGATATCTTACATGTGTTTTGTTTTTCTCTTGTATATTTAGTTAAGAGAATATTTTCCTCTATATGTGTCACTGGGTGCATCCATTGTGTGATATTTTCCTCTATATGTGTCACTGGGCGCATCCATTGTGTGATATTTTCCTCTATATGTGTCACTGGGTGCATCCATTGTGTGATATTTTCCTCTATATGTGTCACTGGGTGCATCCATTGTGTGATATTTTCCTCTATATGTGTCACTGGGTGCATCCATTGTGTGATATTTTCCTCTATATGTGTCACTGGGCGCATCCATTGTGTGATATTTTCCTCTATATGTGTTACTGGGTGTATCGATTGTGTGATATTTTCCTCTATATGTGTCACTGGGTGCATCCATTGTGTGATATTTTCCTCTATATGTGTTACTGGGTGTATCCATTGTGTGATATTTTCCTCTATATGTGTCACTGGGTGCATCCATTGTGTGATATTTTCTCTATGTGTCACTGGGTGCATCCATTGTGTGATATTTTCCTCTATGTGTCACTGGGTGCATCCATTGTGTGATATTTTCCTCTATATGTGTCACTGGGCGCAACCATTGTGTGATATTTTCCTCTGTATCACTGGGTGCATCCATGGTGTGATATTTTCCTCTATATGTGTCACTGGGTGCATCCGTTGTGTAATATTTTCTTCTATATGTGTCACTGGGTGCATCCATTGTGTGATATTTTCCTCTATGTGTCACTGGGCGCATCCATTGTGTGGTATTTTCTTCTATATGTGTCACTGGGTGTATCCATTGTGTGATATTTTCCTCTATATGTGTCACTGGGCGCATCCATTGTGTGATATTTTCCTCTATATGTGTCACTGGGTGCATCCATTGTGTGATATTTTCCTCTATATGTGTCACTGGGTGCATCCATTGTGTGATATTTTCCTCTATATGTGTCACTGGGTGCATCCATTGTGTGATATTTTCCTCTATATGTGTCACTGGTGCATCCATTGTGTGATATTTTCCTCTATATGTGTCACTGGGCGCATCCATTGTGATATTTTCCTCTATATGTGTTACTGGGTGTATCGATTGTGTGATATTTTCCTCTATATGTGTCACTGGGTGCATCCATTGTGTGATATTTTCCTCTATGTGTCACTGGGTGCATCCATTGTGTGATATTTTCCTCTGTGTCACTGGGTGCATCCATTGTGTGATATTTTCTCTATATGTGTCACTGGCGCAACCATTGTGTGATATTTTCCTCTGTATCACTGGGTGCATCCATGGTGTGATATTTTCCTCTATATGTGTCACTGGGTGCATCCGTTGTGTAATATTTTCTTCTATATGTGTCACTGGGTGCATCCATTGTGTGATATTTTCCTCTATATGTGTCACTGGGTGCATCCATTGTGTGATATTTTCCTCTATATTGTGTCACTGGTGCATCCATTGTGTGGTATTTTCTTCTATATGTGTCACTGGGTGCATCCATTGTGTGATATTTTCCTCTACATGTGTCACTGGGCGCATCCATTGTGTGATATTTTCTTCTCTATATGTGTCACTGGGTGCATCCATTGCGTGATATTTTCCTCTATATGTGTCACTGGGCGCATCCATTGTGTGATTTTTCTCTATAATGTGTTACTGGGTGTATCGATTGTGTGATATTTTCCTCTATATGTGTCACTGGGTGCATCCATTGTGTGATATTTTCCTCTATATGTGTTACTGGTGTATCCATTGTGTGATATTTTCCTCTATATGTGTCACTGGGTGCATCCATTGTGTGATATTTTCCTCTGTGTCACTGGGTGCATCCATGTGTGATATTTTCCTCTATATGTGTCACTGGCGCAACCATTGTGGTGATATTTTCCTCTGTGTCTGGGTGCATCCATGGTGTGATATTTTCCTCTATATGTGTCACTGGTGGCATCCGTTGTGTAAATTTTTCTTCTATATGTGTCACTGGGTGCATCCATTGTGTGATATTTTCCTCTATATGTGTCACTGGGTGCATCCATTGTGTGATATTCTCCTCTATATGTGTAACTGGGTGCATCCATTGTGTGATATTTTCTCTATATGTGTCACTGGGTGCATCCATTGTGTGATATTTTCCTCTATATGTGTCACTGGGTGCATCCATTGTGTGATATTCTCCTATATGTGTAACTGGGTGCATCCATTGTGTGATATTTTCCTCTATATGTGTCACTGGGTGCATCCATTGTGTGATATTTTCCTCTATATGTGTCACTGGGCGCATCCATTGTGTGATATTTTCTTCTATATGTGTCACTGGGTGCATCCATTGTGTGATATTTTCCTCTATATGTGTCACTGGGTGCATCCATTGTGTGATATTTTCCTCTATATGTGTCACTGGGTGCATCCATTGTGTGATATTTTCCTCTATATGTGTCACTGGGTGCATCCATTGTGTGATATTTTCCTCTATATGTGTCACTGGGTGCATCCATTGTGTGATGTTTTGTGTTGTAAACTGTCCCCCCCCCGTATCTTTCCATCACTTGCTCCTCACTGTGTGGCATTTGACATAAAGTATAGTATATCAGGGTTATTCAGAGAGCATCGAAATGTCACAGACATTTCGGTGCTCTCTTGTTCCCCGCACTTCAGGGAATCAAATTCCCCGACCCTGCGGTGAATTCAGCATCGAACATCACAAGGGTTAAATTAAAGTGTTGGAAGCCCACTATCATCTCTGATTCAGCTGCCAGCTCTTATCTCAGGTAGCATAGATATCACAATAGATCCCCTGCATCCTTTTCTAAACATTCCCTCTTCCACCCCATTGCTTATTCACTATTGTTTTATCCTATACTGCAGCTGTAAAGTAAACCTTTTGCACAGGTTTTGGTAAATGTTGCATCATGGGGAAATTCTACAAAATGGAAACGAGATAAAAAAAAACTAACTTTATTTTTTTCTTTTTACATGCAATTACTTCAAACAAATAAAAAAACAGCAGCATGTGTTTTATAATATGTTTTATAAAGCGTTTTATAATGTGTTTTTTTGCATTGCACAAGTAATCCAGTTACAGTTTATGTTAGCGGTAGTGTGCTTTTAATACAAATGTAGCGATCCTCCTCACAGCGTATTTCTACTTTGTTTTCTTTGTCGTCTCTCTTTCCTGTCCTTACCGTGATCCTGCAGACCTCGCTAAAGCTAGGGTCAGATGAACGCATTTTCGCGTTGTCTGTGAAAAAGTGCGTTCGAACGAATGGACGCATTTTTTCACGGAGTACGCGATAGCGGTCATACGATGCGCATTTGCGTTCGTGTTTTTGTACGGATCATCAATAAAACACTTTTGCATCTGGACGTTATGTTGGCCGGACATTAGCAGTGTCTGACATCTCCAAATCACGCACACACGCCGCTAGCGGACGCAGCGCACTCTGTACGACCGTACTAGTGGTTTCACGTTCTCAAAAAAATGCGTTCGTTTGCCACTTGCGTTGCGCGGACGAACTTTCGTGCGGCCGTACTTCGTGTGTTCCCCGGCATTGGACGTCATTTGCTGCTACTACGGCCGTGATTTCGTGCGGCTAAACGCACGTTAAAACTGCTTTCGTCTGACCCTAGCCTTAGGAGGGTCCTCATGAAAGTGCTGCAGGAATACACAGCTCTAGTCTTTTCCTGTGCAGGGTCTTATTACAAGCCTGGAAAGTGAATGCACCCATAACGGTGATTTATCACAATGAAAAAAGATACATGATGATGATCTCATATTAGATCTATGATGTCATGCTTTGATTGTGTGAAATACCAGAGCACTTTGGGGGTTACTTTCAAAGTAGTATACCGAACATTGAAAACTGCAATTGAGATAAAGCACCCAAAAAAGGCCCCAAAGGTTCCTGCAATATCCCTGGGAAGGGAATACTCAAAATGATCATTGAATAAAGGCCAAGTGTCGACCACACAATGATACCCTGCCCGGCCAAAAAAGTCACACGCTGTAATATTAGGATGCAGCACCTTTTGCTGTGATTGCGTCACGCGTTCGCCGCAGCATCGTGTTGATAAGCTCATGCAATGTCACAGCATTTATTCACGTCCAGAGTGGCATTAATTTGTGGCCAATAGACATGTGCACAGCACAAAATTTCGTTTTGAACTAATGGATTAGTCCTAAAATGCAATTTATTTAGTTGCTAAAGAAATTCGTTTTCAGTTCTTTAGTATGACAACTAATTTATTTCATTCATCCGAAAACCAGTGGATACAATTACTATTGTAGTGGCTCCTCAGAGGGCTGCTTGTTACAGTATCTCTCTCTCAGCACAATGTGGGCCATATTACATAGTTGGTGCTAACTTAACCAGAGCTGTTGTAAACTTCCCAGAGCCATTATAGCCTATGGAGGTTTTCAGTTTACAACAGCTCTGGTTAAGTTAGCACCAACATTGTAATATTGCCCCGTGTCAGGCAAAGCTGTTACAGTAACTGACTGCTGCTCATCACAGTGCTCAGAGTTTCAGTAAAACTAGTAAATAATATTTTTATATATAAGAGGTTAAAACAATATTATTTCCTTGTTTTACTGAAACTCTGAGCGCTGTTACAGTCAGTTACTGTAACAGCTGAGGCCTGATACATTGTACTGAGAGATAATGTAACAAGCAGCCGATCTCAGCGCTCACAGCCACTGGATTTAAAGGTCTAAAAAAAAAGGCTCCTCTCTGTATAATGTTTAGAGCATCCTCCTGCATTAATTAATACCCCTCTCTGTATAATATGTAGAACATCCTCCTGAATTAATGTCCCTCTCTGTATAGAACATCCTCCTCAATTTATACCTTTTCTGTATAATGTATATAACATTCTCCTGCATTAATTAATATCCCTCTCTGTATAGACCATCCTACTGCATTGGCATGTGGAGAGTGCAGAACTTCGGATGTTGCGATGTTGCGCTCTTCATTGCTGGTCTCCTTCACTCATCAATGTAATATCACAAAAAGGACTGAAACTAAAATGTAGTGCATTTTATTTTAGTTTCTTTCGTTTTTTGTACTGAGCAGTTTCGTTTCTCTTGAGTCATACGAAAACTAAATTATCCCAAAATTCGGACTAAATCGTTTTAGTACTAAAACGAATGCACATGTCTAGTGGCCAAGATCTTGTGTTGATGATGGGAGAGTCGCGGCGCTGCGTAAAGTCTTCTCCAGCACATTATCCCAAAGATTAACCTCAATGGGGTTAAGGTCTGGACTGTGCGGTGGCCAATCCATGTGTGAAAATGATGTCTCACGCTCCCTCAACCACTCTTGCACAATTTGAGTGCAATGAATCCTGGCATTGCCATCTTGGAATATGCCCGCTGTTGCATCAGGGGAGAAAAAACCCATTGATGGAAAAACCTGCTCATTCAGTATATTCAGGGAGTCACATGACCTCATTTTATGCTGAAACATATTACTGTAGATACTCGAGTATACCACTAGATTTTAGTGACAAAAATTTACCTTAAAATTGGAGGGGTCGCGTTATATTCGAGACATGTGCATCGCGTGTAAAAAAAACTTGACTTGCTTAGGGATCCCAAGTCTCCCAGAAAGTTCCTAAGAGAAGCTCAAAGAATTTTAATTGTTTAACGATACAGTATACTTATATAATTTTTTTACTTGCGTTATATTTGAGTCTTGAATATTCTCTCATTTCCAGAATAATTCTCTATCCATCGTGTTATATTCGGGTCGCGCTATACTCGAGT